>OMNV01006659.1:1892-170517 GCA_900303265.1 Brotula barbata
ACGAACTCAACTTCAATGTGGCCATTTTCAGTTCATCTGACTACGTCATGCAGTCTATTCTTGGCCAGGGCCGCTTTGGAATAGTGGCCAAGTGCAAGAAGACCACCACTCATGAAACCGTGGCTGTGAAGTTCATCAAAGACGGAGAGAACATCAAGGAGGCAAAAGACGAAGTAAGACAAAACACATTTTTGATTTTATGAATGCCTCAACATACCCGCATCTCTCTAACGTCTCATATTTCCCACAGGAGTCCATTCTCAGCAGATTGAAGTCCTTTAGTTCAGACAAATTTAACTGCGTGCGGTGGAACGAGTCTTTCACCTGGGACGGACACCTTTGTCTGGAATTTGAAATACTGGATATCAATCTCTGTCAGTTCATGCAGCAGAGACAAGAGAGCGGAGTACCGCTGCAGCTGAAGGAGATCCGGCCCATTGTGCAACAGGTAGGTTTGACCTAAGTATACTCAATGAGAATAGAACGGAGATGTCCCATAATAAGGTGCTGCCCCTCAACAAACTTTTTCCCGATTGAAGATGGCCAAAAGTCTGGAGTTCCTGAAGTCCTTAGAGGTAATCCACTGTGACCTAAAACCAGAAAACATCATGCTTGTTGACCACGTAAGGCAGCCACTTAAAGTCAAAATCATTGACTTTGGCATCGCCTATCAGCTGTCTGAGGTCCAGCAGGGGACGTGCATTCAGACACTGTGGTACCGGTAAGTCACTCACTGCTGCTGCTTGATAGAAATACATTTATTGGTGCCAAATTCAATCACTCCAAAAATTTGACTCACTGCCATAATCATAGTCAAAGTTGGATTTCCAAGACTGAGTGATAAAGAGCTGCTGCACGTCTACTAAACTTAATATTCAGCTTAAAAAAAATACAATTCGGAGCTGCCAAATAGCTGAGAAATGTTATTTGATAAATATATTATGCTGAGACGTCTTAAATGACTTTATGGACAGGAGTTGTTGGATGTGGATAGTCATGTGTTTGTGTTTCTCTCCCTCTTCACAGAGCTCCGGAGGTTCTGCTGGCTCTTCCGTTCAATGAGTCAGCAGACATGTGGTCGCTGGGGTGCATCACTGCAGAGATGCTCTTGGGCTGCCCACTCTATGCCGTGGCCTCAGAGTTTGACCTGGTTAGTAATACCCTGACAGCACAAAACCAAAGTGTGTGTAGGCTTTTTGTGTTTTAAGTTCCTTGTCACATCATCAAATCTGACCATAAGTGGTTACTTTGTGTGTTCCAGCTGTAATGTAACTTTGTGTTGTTTCTACAGCTCAGGCACATTAAGAAGACTCATGGCAACATCCCACAGGACGTCTTGAATCGTGGGCTGAATACTAACATGTATTTCAGGCGAAGTGACGACCTGTGGACACTAAGGGTAATACATTCTCTTTATTCATCTGTGCTTCCACTCAGTATGTCCATTTGCCATTCAGTCATCTGTCACTGCATCCAGGACAGATTTACTGACTCAAATGTTTCTTTTTCACAGCGGGCGTATGAAAATCCTGACTTCTCCTGGTCCCCCTGTCACAACAAGCCATCTTTGCATTGCCTTCAGCAGGTACGAGGTCTCTTTAACAATGACTGAGCACAAATATCTTTCAGTGAAAGCCAGATCGAGATTTTGCTGAGCCTTTTTTTCCTCCAGCGTATGCCAGTACTGGCTAATCTGTCAGCAGATGATGCAAGAGCAAATTCCATCGACCAGGTTTGGTTCATGGACTTACTCCAAACGATGCTGCACCTGGACGCAGGCAAACGCATCACACCCTGCCAGGTTCTGCAGCATCCCTTTGTGTCCATGAGCTACTTTTTTGGAAGAAACGGCAAACAGTGAGTTGAGTTTTTGTAATGTATATTTGTATAATGTATGTATAATGTATGTTTATATATGAATGAAGCTGACAGTGAATGATTCTCTTCCAGTGTGAGAAACTGCAGAGAGGACATGAAAATCTGCTTTGCCAATGGCAGTCAGAGCAATGACAGTAAGGTACACGGGGAGGGGTCGACCCTGGATTCTGGCCAGGTTGGTGAGAACTTCAGGGGCAAAAGGACGGCTAGGACTTCCCTGCATGGTATTCAGAACCCTGATGACTCTGCTGGGCCAAGCACCTCAGAACACCATCAGGGGAGGGATGACAGGCAAGCAAAGAGGCAGAGGAGGCCCGACCAGACTGGGACCACCACGGCGAAAAAGAGAGGTACAGTCAGCTGTGGAAGCACAAATTTGGATGAGTTTACATTTTCACCAGGATTAGTATCATAACGGTGACACATTGCTCACAACAGAAATGACAGACAACAAGAAAGAAAAGAAAAGGAAGCGAGCTGATGACGCCCTGGGGAGAACTGATGAAGTCCCCGACAGCGGCCACAAGTGAGTGTTCATCATCTCCCTGCACCGACTATCTGTGTGTACATTTTACTCTTTATATATGAGAGACTGACGCAACTTTTCATCCTCGAAGAAGCTCCGACATCTCAGGCAAATTGAGGAAGCCCCGTCTGAAGAGGAGAGGGTCATGAACCTGGATAGAATCTGACACAGGGGGACTCTCAGAATGCACAAGCCGCTGTGGTCCACTGCTGTCCTGAACCCTCATATGTAAATAATGTAAATAAACCGAGTCAAAAGCACCAATCTGTTGTGTTTCACCATGAATTAATCAATTCAGCACTCAATGGGATTCATAACGTGAATTTACAAAAGGGGTTTGGTTACTCTGTTTGCTGATATGCCTTAAATATTCAAAGTATATTTAATTTATTTTTCATTAGAGTTTTTTTTATTATTTGGGTTTTTACCTCTATATGCCATTTTTGCCTTTTTGGTGTATGGTATTGTGTGGAAGTATTCAACGAGAACAGCAGAGACAGAGAGGGAATTTATTGCAATAGCAGGGACACAGGATTGATCCAACAACCTGCAGTAAAAAATCATGATACTCTATCTTGTGCCCATACATTTGTAAATATTATAACTGCCTATGTTTAGATTTTTTTTCTTGCAAATAAAACTTGTAAAACTGAAAGCGTTTGTCCATAATCATTAAGCCATTATTCCCTCCACCTGTGTGATTTGAGAACTGGTGCTCAATGTTCATTATGAAACGGAGCATTTTCCTGTCCTTTCGCTATTCATTTTAGGATTTTTGGAATTTCTTCTCATCAGCAATTCAGCGTCGACTAGTAAGAATTCACACTTGATATTAATTCTACTTTTACCGGTTGAGTTTGTAAAAATCTTACTGGGAGGAAAAAAGTTTTGGTATAAAAAATGGGAATTCGCACAGGTAAACATTGTATTATTGATATAAAAAAATATTTTATTTTTTAAAAACAAACTGGTAATTTAATTATTCATGTGAAATATATCATTCCAAGCAGCAAAATTGTAATAATTGATATTCATAATTTATATTATTACTAATTCTCGATCTTGACAGTGTTCATTTTTCCAGTCAAAAATGAAGTATGAGCTCCTAATTCATTTTACAGGCTTCAGTTTACAAGTAATGAGTGGGTTTGGACCGGGGAGAGAGAGACACCGTGACTCAGTGTGATGCGCCGTCCACTGTCCTAACGGCTCAGGGGAGGAGGCGCCGGAAGCAGCAGGTTATGGAGGGGGAGGGAGGGAGAGAGGAACACCACAGGGGGAGCCCGACAGACAACAGGTCACCCCACAGACTTCATCTGACCCAACGTTCAGAACATGGCTTTGACTCAAGAAGCGATTTTGTCCTTTCTGCTGGATCGCGGGGGCAAAGTCAAGAACTCGGAGCTGCTGAACCACTTCAGGAGCCTCATCATCAGCTCCGACCCCGCCGAAAGGCAGCACAATAGAGACCTGTTCAAGAGGCTGGTCAACGGCGTAGCTGTAGTCAAACAAATGGACCAAGTCAAGTTTGTAGTAGTGAAGAAGAAGTACCGGGATTTCATCAAAGACCTGGTTCACGATGGCCCGCAGAAAGCGCAGATGGGGGACACTTTCAGCAGTCCAAACACGACTTTTTCCTCCACATCCTCTCCCCGAGCGGACCCGGACAGCCTGCTTTACTCAGACTTTGAGAACAATAACATATGCTGCGTGTCAAACATGAACGCCTGCTGCTTGAATCTGCGACAGGAGAAGAAGCCGGTGACGGATTCGGACACAGCCACGGTGAAGGTGGTGAACATTTGCAGGGATGAAGCGAGGAAATCTGGGTCTGTGTTTGCTGTCGTAGCAGTAAAATCCCCTCCGCTTCCTCAGAGACAGTCGGTGCCAGGTACGCAGTCCCAAATACCTCAGCTTAAAGCCTCGGGGGATCCGGGCACGGTGGCAAACAAAACTTCAAACGCTCCACATGTGCCATATTTGAACTCTTCCTCTCCAAAGTGTGAGACGGAGACATTCAGTGTGACGGACAAGCTGATAGAAGAGACCGCAGCCACAGGATTTCCCCACTTGATGAAGTTCCAAAACAGGAACACAAGGCATGGGGATGATGCCAAATACTCTGAGTGTGTGCCTTTGGAGCCATTAGCTCACGAGTGGTTGGTCAAGTGTGCCGCTGGACTGTGGGGACAAATCTACACTTTGTTGTTGCGGGACACACAGTTAGTGAAGAAGAAAGATTTCATGTCCGGATTCACAGCTCTGCACTGGGCTGCCAAGGATGGCAACGCCGAGATGGTGCACAAAATCATAAACATCTCCAGGAAAAGAGGAATTTGTGTCAACATAAACAGCAAAACCCACGGAGGATACACACCTCTGCACATAGCAGCCATACACAGTCAGGCCGAGGTCATGGTGCTACTGGTGCAGCGTTACGGAGCCAACGTAAATCTAAGGGATCACGATGGGAAGAAGCCCCACCACTATCTGGGTAAAAGTGTGTCCGCAGAGGTCCGAGCACTTCTGGGAGGACTCCAGCCCCACAGACAGAGGACCGGGGACAGAGAGGACAGAGAGCAGCCCAAAGGCTTCAACACCATCAGCAAACTCTTCCAACCACACAAGAAGCAAAAGGCAGCAACCAAGTCTGCTCATGACTGAGGGGAGAATCGACAACACATAATCCATAAAAATAACCTTTGTAGTCTTCTTCACAGCTTGGCAGAAAGACAAAGTTGTTTTGCACACTTGAAGCAATACAAAAACTTTGATTCCATTTGGCAACTAAGAAACAAACTGATGAGTGTACGTGTACAAATATTAACAGTTCAATTAATAATGTAAATAATCAGTAGATGTCACTTTTCAGAATAATCTATTCTAATACTGACAAGCCCTAAAAAATAAGAGTTACATTAAATGTTATTACTGACATAGGTTGTATGTTATTGATATTAAAATATATTAATCATGAAGGTTTAGAGCACACACTATCTGAAAAACAAATGTACCCTCTCAGTACTTGTAGGCTCCAGTTGTCTAACATAGTGTAACACCGCTTCGTCTGAACTGTATGTATAATTTTTTGTTTAGTAGGATTACAGTGATTGTTATATTTTACAGACTTAACTTATTTTATTAACATGAGCAAGACATATATGTTCACTTGTAGAAATAAATAAATAAATCTTTGGAAATAACCTTTTGACTCGTAACGTGAAAAGTATGAGGAAATACGAATGGAGGCAACACCTGGGAAACAGTTAAGATCCACATGGATGAAGGATCCACAACAGATCATTTGTCTGTTTATAGGTCATTCATCACATATCACAGTTGAGCCAACGGTGCGTTTGGTGTGTGTGGGGCCGTTTATGCCGAGTGGGTCAGCCACACAGGGTGGTGAAATGTCTCCTTTGCATTATCATTTTTCTTTGTGTATTTGAGGTTGCTATGGAGAAGAAACGTCCCCCTTTGCGTGACAATGTGGGCCTCATTCTTATGACTACTGCAGTAGACAAGAGTACATTATCAGCAGTGGCCCCAAATCTGCATAACAATCAGTCAGGGACTTTCAGGCAAATATAAGTTTGACACAAATTCCTTTGTTACTGAAAGTACAAAAGGCTATACATAGATAAAACTGTGGCACACAGAATCTCAGAAAGTTCATTGCAACGTTAACATTTTCTAACCGTAGCAAAAAGGCTGTATTAGTCGGCATTTGTCTGACATCATGTTGCTGAATTTAAATAAAAGTGGAATAAATGTAGTTTGCTTCAGTCTGTACCTTATCAAAAATAGACATTGTTGTCCCGAATTGACCCGGACAAACAGTGGCTGATGGCTCAAAGCACTGAAGCAAGGATGCCAGAATCAAAACAGTGCAAGGACAATGGCCTTTGTCTTATGTAGGGAAGGAGGAACTTCCATAATAATCTTGTTGGACAGCTGCACTCACGGCATATTTTCTATTTCACCTCCAGCCTGTCTTTAGTGCAGAGTGCATATAATGCTTAAGATCAGAGTGATCATAAGAAATAAATTATATAACAAAGAAGAACAAACAAACATGAGTCTCATCAACACTACAATAATGATAATCAGCGATGATAAGGCTGACATAATCAAGTAATGACAATACAGGTTGTTCCTAGGAGGATTACTGATTAAAAGGTGTGTTAAGTTAATCAATGAGGATAGAAAGAGGAGGGTGAAAGTCTTCTTACCAACACACCATTGACCTTGGGGAGGGAAAAATGTTTCAGTTAAAAAATTGTGATACTCAAGAAAAAGAATTTTCGAATCCTGGCGCAAATTTAAAAAAAAATCAGTACATGAAACATTTAGATGCAGACTTTGAATGTTGCATTATGGAAATAAAAGAAATGTCCAAAGGTCATGGACATGACGTTTCTTCAACATTTCTAAGCAATAACAACTACATTTACCAGCCTCTTTCACCTTTGACAGGGGGGAAAAAAAACAACTCACGCGTGATGAAATGAGAACATTGATGACGACGGGGACGTTGTTTTGTCCCACCCGATTCTGGACAACAAGGCGGGCTTTTCAGGCAGTAGGAGGAACCCTCCCGGAAGTGAACAAACCTTACGAATGGTCAAAAGTTTTATAATTTTTGTTGTTAAACTGATGAGTACGATCATATTCGTGCAAAGTTGAGAAAGAAGTACAACGTTTCTGTGCCACGTGACAGCGATTCACCAACCACACCTTCGTTGTCAGATCTCGGGTGGTAAAATAACGTCTCTTTGTAGTCTTTCCCATCAACAGCTGCGTAGTGTTAATATAGTACAGCATCATCTACTGTCGAGCACGGGAAATGCTTTTATTATTTAATAAAAAATGAGCAGAAATAGTAATTATGTGACTGAATCGGGTAAGTCTTCGTTACCGTGTCCTTGGAGGAAAAATCATATGAGGGAGTTGATGGGCCACAGGTGTGCGTGATGAGTGGCGACACGTGTTTGGTGCTGTTGATCCGCTGAGCTCTCAGCGGAAAGTTTCTCACTTTTCAACGCTATCCTTGTTTACGATGGAAAAACATACAGTGCCAGATTTTCTCCATTGCCTGCGTCTTGTGATTTTTCTGATCTTGCTCACCTGCAGCTGTCCTCTTGTTAGATCCTCCCTGGCCGCCTCGAACGTGTTGCACAACCTGGGTGACTTCACTCAGTACCCGTACGGCAGCATCTTCTCCCCGCTGCTCAAAGCCCTGTCGGAGCACGGAGGCTCCAGGTGGAGTCCGGGCTCGAAGAAGAAAATCAAACCGGACCACAAGTACATCAGGTATCTGGCGGAGGTCTACGAGAAGTCCCCCAGAGTGCACAGGAGTCTGGACGGGGGCATCAGCTACAACACAGTCCGACTTATCAAGCCTCAAGATGAATGTCTAGCAGAGAGCAGTCAAGGTGAGTGAGAGCCAAACCTTAATGTAATAAGTTTATTATGCTCATCACTTTTGTGCTTCTTTTGAAGAAATGTTGGTAAAACAGAATGTTGTTCAAAGTATGGGTATTTGTAGCTACATTGTTGAAGCAAAACTGGAAATGTAAGGGATCACTTTGTTGTGAGATGTCCAGCCAGATGTTCAGTTGTTCTCCGTTTCCCTTGGGTTCTCTGTCATTGTTTTTGTTTACCCTAACTGGGTACCACTAGCAGGAACAATGCCTTGGTAGCAATTCCTTATGTCACTAAACATGGTCAACATCATCATGTGACAAAGCACGGCTTGTATCATTTTCCTGGCAATGTCAGGTCAGACATGATTTTTGAAAAATCATACATACATGGACATGTAAACCAAAAATCTTTTTTTTTTCCCCACCATGGAAAAGTTTTTTTTTTAAGTTTTAAGTTTATTTCTTTTTATTAAGAAAAGTTAAATTTCACCAGAGCTCGACCATGTAAATGAATGCTTTGAACTGAAAACCAGAAGTGCCTGGACTTGGAATATTGATAACAAAGAGATGAGCTAATGGCTCATTTTTTACTTCTTATTGATTTAACCCAGTTTCCAGTGCATACATGCCTATATGTGGGAATACCAAATACAATCTTGACACTCATTTCTTTGATAGATAGATAGATAGATAGATAGATATTCATCCCCAAGGGGAAATTCTTTTGTCACAGCAGCAAAACGAAAAACAGAATCAACATCAAATTACCTACATTAATATCCTCAATGTGAGAATATAAAAGGACATTACAATACAAAGAATTGTAGTGGGAATATGAAATGTACAGTCATTTGTAACATTTTCAGTTGTAATAAATTATTTTCACATTTTAATAACATTGTTCTAATTTTATGGTTGCTTTCCCTCAAAACTCAGAATGATGATGTATTTAAAATAACCGTGATGTGATGCACTTATCTATAAGTATGCATGTATATGAGAGCCATTTAACCCATTTGATTTTAGTATTATAATGAGTACAGTGACATGTTTGTGTCATATTTTAATGAGGCTGACCTAGTATGGTGACACAACGTTGTTTTCTCTTCTTTCAGAGAGTTTTACGCAGGATCTTTTCTACAGCTTTGATCAAGTCAGAAAGAATGAAAAGCTTCTTAAGTCTACCCTGCTATACAGTTTTGACAGTAATCATGCAGCACCTATCAACTCTGTGTGCTTCTTGAGTATCAAGGAACAGGAGCACTCAAACCAGTACCAGCTATGTCCCAGGGCACACCATGTCGTCAACTTCACCGTCAGTACAGACAGGAGGAGTAGGAGGAGCTGGGTAGAGGTCGATGTCACCCCTTTCCTTCAACGTCGCTTCAAGTTTCAGAGAAAGAATATGCACCTGCTCATCAACGTCACATGCCCGGATGACCAACAGGCCGGGGCCGATGGGAACATGGGCCCACTGGCGTTCACTTTAAAGTCTCCGCCTCTCCTTCTGTATCTCAATGACACCAGCAAAATGATGCCACAGCAGTCAGTTTTTACTACAAAAATGGGCCAAAGATCAGTCACAGAGGAGATCATGTTTCACAAGAAAATGGTCTCAAAGCCGGACCAGAGGATCGGGCGCCAGAGGAGACAGAGACGGGAATCTCCAAAGAACAGGGGAAAAGGGGATAAAATCTTAGATATCCACCTACCTGAACTTCTTCCCAGCTCGGAATTCCCAACAAGTGACTGTGCTTTATATGACTTCAGGGTGCGATTCAGCCAGCTCAAATTGGACCACTGGATTGTTTTTCCACCCAAATACAACCCAAGATACTGCAAAGGTATCTGCCCAAGGGCCATGGGCTCTATTTACAGGTCACCAGTGCACACCATGGTGCAAAACATCATATATGAGAAGCTTGACTCCTCCGTGCCCAGGCCCTCGTGTATTCCCTCCGGTTACAATCCCCTGAGTGTCATGATCTTTGAAGAGGATGGCTCATATGTCTACAAGGAGTTTGAAGACATGATTGCCACCAGGTGCACGTGCAGATAAGCCAGCTGTCTACATATGTCTTCTTTATTTTTTTTTTTTTATAAGCTGAATACGATATCACTACCAACTTCCTAAACTGTCACTACAGATACACTCCATGTGCCTCATCATTCTCCAGCACTGAAAGTATCACATGTTCTTACCAGGCTCAGTGATTTCATGAATTTATAAAATCATTATGCATTAAATACATTTCATCTGGAGCAGGTGTATTTACTTAATCAATTGTGTTTTGTGCTTACTTAAGAGGGGAAAAAAAGTATTTTACTCTAATGTCGAAATGTGGTGTTATTCCTTTGTTAATTCTTGATAGGAAAGGGTGTAAATGTATCCTATTCTATAACTTAATGCAGTTGTTTCCAACTGAATTTGACACTCAAAGAAGAAAATGTGTGACATTATCTTTTTAAGTTATTTTTTGTTAATTTATTTTTTGTAGATCGTCTATCTTTAATTTAACACAACTGGCAAGCTTTAAGTAGCCCTGTTCTGGAGAAAATATGAAAACAGAGTAGCATACTCTTATCAAACCTTTTACGCTTAATTTTATTCCTGGACATTACTGGCAGTGGTCTTACGATCATCTGTCTTAATGTCCAGAATGAAAGCTCTCAATGTTTCAGTGTGTATGTATTACGTCTGGTCATTGAATGACTGTGTCTATGAACTGACTGCATATTTATGACTTTATATTAGTTAAATGTGTGTCAAATCTATTTATGCAACTTGAATGGATTCACTGTCTGTCTTTGTTCAGCTTATGGATGTTCATAATGAATTAAAAGTATGTAGACATTTTCTCAGAAAAGTTGGAAAATAAAATAATAGCATGCACAGATTTTGTTGTTGGTGCTGTCGCTTGCCTTCATCAGACAAAGTGAGAAATTAAAATATTTTACGTAGTTCCGCATTTTAAATATTTAAATATCTATATACATCTTGAATCGAACTTTTATATTATATTTAATGTTAGTGCCAATCTTTGAAACATTAAGGAACATCATGCGCGATGCACACCCACATGCCGCAAGAGGGCACCTGGTACTTAGACGGTTGGTTGAATTCGCCATTCTTCTTTGATCAAATAACAAATTAAACAAATATATCTGTGATATATTATTGACATACTCACTTGGACGCGTAGATATTGCAGGAATAGATGGTTGCTCGAAATCACTCTACACTACACTGAGGCCAAGAGCAAGCCTCAGTCCGTTCTCTTTTGGATCAAACTCCAATCCAGTAGGTGGCGATAATCGTCTACTATTTTTTATCAAAGTGAGGACACCGGAACTTCAACCAGAAACACCCCGTAGACCGACACGGTAAGCGTCAATGTCACCAGTAACACTGTAGTTTTGTTTGTATTTACGTGTTTTAGCGAATGATATAAAACAGTAGTGTGATGTGTGTTATGTTGGTTCGGCTTCCTTCAGTCAAACAGTTACATCAAGTGCAAATTCACAGCGTCAATGTGTCAGTTTGTGGCTAAGCTAAAAGCTAGCCTTGACGTGCTAAAGTTAGCTATGACGAGCGCCTAACCTTAACCCACCGATCTTAACGTACAAATGTCAATATTTTTGTTGTGAACTGCATCTACATTATCATATGGAACATATTTCGGGCCCACGTAACGGTGTTAGGTTTTGACGTGGTGACTGAAAGACTGAACAAGATGCTAACGTAATTCTAATATTGTAAACATATTTGATTTCGTATGAAGACTTAAGACTCTTAGTCCCCAACAGTGCAACCCTGGAAAAAATGGTACCTATCATGTTCAGCCAATTAGGAAAAGCTTATGTGAAAATGATGCTAAATAGATTATTAATAGCATTATGTTATCGTTTGCACTGCACTAGTAAAGATATGTAAATGAAATGTGCTCAATAGACGCTCTGAAGTCGTTGCTGTTGAGTTGACGATCACTGAATTGTTATAAACCTATTAGATACTGGTAAATGGTAAAGTGCACTGTTCAGGGCTATTTGAAAGACTTAATCAGTGCTGGGATTGACTATATGCCACAAACAATGTATTTAGTCCAAATCGGTGAAATCCCCCATTCTTGGAGAATCCTAATTGTTTACCTTTTGAATATGATAATTGTTGTTTCAGATCAGCTGTCTCAAGAATATGGGCCGCCACTTTGGAGATTTGGCCAGGATCAGGCATGTAGTTACATATAGCCTGTCCCCATTCGAGCAGAGGGCCTTCCCCAATTACTTCTCCAAGGGAATCCCCAATGTGTGGAGAAGGTTTACGTCCTCTTTCTTCAAAATTGCTCCCCGTAAGTTTTTGCAGTCAGACACATTTAACACTTAGAAACCTTCTATTCTGGGACGCTGTGTAACATTTGTTAATTGATATTTTACACATAACCTTGATGATAATGTGTGAATCGCCCTTTAATTACATCTTGCAGGTTTTAACTTACACTCAACTGGAACAGTGCTTGAAAATATATTTTTAATTATGCTTTCTTTTGCAGCAATGACCCTTATGTACCTGACATACTCCTGGGGCAACAGCGTTCATGAGAAAGGCAAGAAGAAGAATCTTGCTGACTACGAGAACGATGAGTGAACCTCTGCTACATCTGATGGATGTTTCCTTCTGTGTATTCCAACTCTTTGTGTTTAACAAATAAAGATGACATATTTATGTGAAGCCAGTGTTGATTGAAATCATTTGAGCCATCACTTGTGAGCAGTTTGAGAACTTGTTTCATTCACACGTAATATGGATTTCAGAGGTTTTGAAGGTGTGATATCTTGCACATACATCTTTATAACTTAGCACCACTACAAAACATGTAAAGTCTACACTATGTTCCAGCACTATGGTGCTCTTTAAAACATTTCATTGGACAATAAACTTAGCTGCGCAACAACAGAATTAAATAGACAGAACGTTAAATTGAAGCAATGTCATAGAAACATGTATCAACAGGGTATAGAGTGATTTGCAGAGGCCAATGTACATTATACTATAAGTAGAGGTCATGCGGTGAAGCTTCATGTACGGAAATCACGTTATCATTCGCAGAATCAATAATAAACAGGGCTCTTATCTTGAAAGAACTCCCCGGAAGTGAGGTTTGTTCGAGGCTCAGAAAATTCCTGAAGCTCGTTTCGTGCATCAGCCGGCTCAGCGCGTGTCAGTACACAGGTTCATGGAATAGAAGCGGCTCATCAGACTAACTATTACTATAACACAAACTGTAGCTACCAAAACAGCTGAAATCGAAGCTCTTCTTACTCTGCTGCCAATTGTTTACCCAGCGAACATGTCAGTTGTCGGATTTGACGTCGGGTTTTTGAACTGCTATGTAGCGGTAGCCAGAGCCGGAGGTATTGAAACTGTCGCCAATGAATACAGCGACCGGTGTACACCGTAAGTAGGAATAATAATCACAATACTCACTTTTTGTGTTGCATTATTTGCTCTATGAATACACGCAGAATTCGAATGCCTCCAGGGGTTATGATGCTGAAGTGTGAACGAAGCTAAAATTTGCTACCTAGCTAGTTACCAAGCTAGTGATCATTGATTTCACAACAGGAAATGGCATGTGAGTGCTCTAGCTAATGCTAGCTGATCGAATGCTTTAAAATGAAATTTTAATTCTCCAAAGTACCATTTGTGTGGTACTGCATGTTAGTGGCTTTCTTTGTTTAACCCACCACAATTGAATCGGTCAGTATAATCTAGACTCTGCAATCAGAGGATTAATTTTCCTTGCGGGCATGAACGGGCACATGATGGGAGGAGGCCGGACTCAAACTGTCATCGAGGAGCTGTGAAACTGCAACGTTCCGCATACACAGTTCTCCCGATTATCCACATCAAACCGTCAGAAATGGTTTCTTTCTAATGAAAAAAAAAAATTTCATGTGCTTTGTAACTGAAGTGTGTATTCTGTTTTTTAGAGCATGTGTTTCATTTGGACCACGGAATCGATCAATCGGCGCGGCTGCAAAAAGCCAGGTATGAAATGTGATGGAACAAAGGATATAATGTTTTTGTTGTTTTTTCTACTGTGTCAGCATCCGTAACTTATTGTATTTCATTAGCACAATTATGATAAATTTCGAGGCTACAATACATAGACAATTATGCTTTATCTAATGGAGTGTGTTTTGAATTCTATAAACTAGGTCGTCACAAACTGTAAGAACACAGTCCAGGGTTTCAAGAGGTTTCATGGCAGGGCATTCTCAGACCCATATGTGCACCGCCTCAAATCCAGCTTGGTTTATGATATTGCACAAATGCCTACAGGCACAACTGGCATCAAGGTAAGAGATGCATATTAAACTTTCACCACTGCATACCATGATAATGAAACAGAATGATTTTTATCTTTAGATGATTGTAGATACAATCAATCAGCCTGTCAGATCAATGCTTTACTTCTATTTTGTTCTAACTGTACAAAACTTGATTGATGCATTGAAGTTTTCTTGTGAACATGAGCATCCTTGCTGATTAAACCTTTAATTATTTAATTTGTTTGAAAGGTAACTTTGTGGTGTAGGAGCTAATGTTTAATGCCAGGTCATGCTTGCTCAAGAATAAATAAATGAGTTACTGGTTTTGCCAAAGGAAATTAATAAGTAGTTATTACCAGCAGTGTAGAAAGACAGTCAACCTATGGCGAAACATGCCATACTTTTATATTTCTCACTCTAATAATTTAGTACACCCTCGCATGCAATAATTGAGGCTGATGATTCAGTTATGTTTGGCATTTGACTGACTATTAAGCTGATAACTGATGACTGTAATTAGGAACAAACTCCTTTATAGTTATCTAGGACACTCTCATTATCCTCTTATTATGTCTGTTCCTGAAGGTTATGTACATGGAGGAGGAGAAGGTGTTCAGCATTGAACAGGTCACTGCCATGCTGCTGACCAAGCTGAAGGAGACCGCAGAGAATGCACTGAAGAAACCAGTGGCTGATTGTGTTGTCTCTGTAAGTATTGCACAGTAAAATGTGGTCACATTGGTGTCTTGAAAACCTTGAACTTAAAATGAATTTGCATTCTGCTGATGCACACAGGTTCCCTGCTACTACACTGATGCTGAGAGGAGATCAGTAGTCGATGCAGCACAGATTGCTGGACTCAACTGCCTGAGGCTTATGAATGAGACAACTGCAGGTGTGTGGTAAATCTTGAGTCGAGTTTGATTAGGCAGGAATTACTATGTTTCTATTCTTGTAGTGATTGTAAATGTGTTATATTCATATTTCCTCATTAATTGCAATATATGTCTTTTAAAAGAATTTTCTAATCATTCTCCTTACAGTGGCTTTGGCATATGGAATCTATAAACAGGATCTTCCACCGCCCGAGGAAAAGGCCAGGAATGTGGTGTTTGTTGACCTGGGCCATTCTGGATATCAGACCTCCGTGTGTGCCTTTAATAAGGGCAAAGTCAAGGTTTGTAGACAGTGGACAACATGAAGAACATGGATGATTTATCTGAGCTTTGGCTGGCTTTTGTTCAAACCCGTCACCTATCTGGCCTCTTTTCCCCACTCTCAGGTTCTCGCTACAGCCTGTGATCCTGAGTTGGGAGGGAAGGACTTTGATGAGATGCTGGTCAGGCATTTCTGTGAGGAATTTGCCAAGAAGTACAAGCTTGATGTCAAATCAAAGCCCAGGGCTCTGGTCAGGCTCTACCAGGAGTGTGAAAAACTCAAAAAACTAATGAGTGCCAACTCCTCTGACCTACCACTCAACATTGAGTGTTTCATGAACGACATTGATGTCACTGCAAAACTGAACAGGTAGGCAAAGGAATAATTTTTTAATGTAGTATCGTCATCTCCACTGTCATCTTTAAAATTTAAGCTTCACTGCTCTTTTTTTCTGTTGCCCAAGGGGACAGTTTGAAGAGATGTGTGCTGATGTTTTGGCCAGAGTAGAGGCTCCACTCCAAAGTCTATTGGAACACGCCAGTGAATATTAATTTCCCTTACTTACTATCATCAGTATCACTGCATCTTTACTTTTATTCCAGTATTCACAAGACATAAGCTTATCTGTGTGTGCCGTTGTGATTTCCTTTTGTTAATGAAGAACTGAAGAAGGATGACATATATGCAGTTGAGATAGTGGGTGGCGCCTCTAGGATCCCAGCTGTCAAGGAGAGAATCAGTAAATTCTTCGGGAAGGAGCTGAACACCACCCTGAATGCTGATGAAGCTGTGGCCAGAGGATGCGCCCTGCAGGTACATCACACCTTGGATTGGGTTAACTGTCATCATTTGTCCAGTGACTCAAGCAGTAATTGTGTACTTTTGACAATACCATACTCATGTTTCTTGGACAACTGCAGTGGCAACGATTGCACTAAAATAATGTTGGTGTCTCCATAGTGTGCAATCCTGTCTCCTGCCTTCAAAGTTCGTGAATTCTCCATCACAGACATCGTTCCATATCCAATCTCTTTGAAGTGGAATTCTGCTGTAGAGGAGGGTGTCAGGTAAACATCTTACTTGGACAATTTTTCCTCATTTTTGTCACACGTCATAATTATTGAATTTGATTATTGTTCTGAAATATCTTTCCAATGCAGTGATTGTGAGGTGTTCCCCAAGAACCATGCAGCGCCTTTCTCTAAAGTGTTGACCTTCTACCGGAAAGAGCCTTTCTCTCTGGAGGCCTACTACAACAGTCCTAATGAGCTGCCCTACCCTGATCCCACTATTGGTAAGCTTATAACACATATTTGATACCTCAGCACCACAGCAGATTACACAAGTAGTGAATTTTCATGATTAAGGCCCAAGAATATATTGTTTCCATTAATAATCGTTCATCCAGAAAGAACTGCCATAAGTCCTCATTGAAGTCAAATAAAGTTGTGTTCCAAGGAACCTTACAATAATGGCTTATCCTTAGGTATAATAAAAAACTATTGTAATAACTATGTTTTTCTTCTTTTATCTCCAGGTCAGTTTATGATCCAGAAGGTTGTCCCACAGGCTTCTGGGGACAGCTCCAAGGTCAAAGTAAAGGTGCGGATGAACATCCATGGCATCTTCAGTGTGTCCAGTGCCTCTCTGGTTGAGGTACAGAAGTCTGATGAGGCTGAGGAACCCATGGAAACTGAGCAAGCCAATGACAAAGATGGAGAGGTACTATTGCTAAACAAGTGACTAACCTAAATCACTGAAACGGCCATTATTTCCTAATCGCTCTTGGTTTCATACATTCTCCTTGTACACTGAGCAACAAATGAATCTGAATTTGTATTACGTGGAGATCAAAAACATGACTACCTCTCATCACTGCAATGCAGACCAAAATGCAGACTGACCAGGAGGAGCAGGAACAGCAGCAGCAGCAGCAGCAGCAGCAGAGTCAGGGAGATGGTCAGAAAGAGACAGAAGAGAAGACAACACCTGACAATGAAGAGATGGAGGTACTGCATATTCATTTATAATATAGGTGCTGTTGGTCTTTTGTGGTGTTTAACACTTAATTTTAAAATTATATTTCATCAGACTACCACAGAGGAGGGCAAAGGTGACAAGAAGTCTGACCAGCCCCCGCAAGCCAAAAAGCCAAAAGTCAAAACAAAAGTGCTGGAGCTTCCAATTGAAAACAGTCCACAATGGCAGCTAGCGGATGACATGCTCAATCTTTTTGTAGAGAATGAGGTAACAGTGTAATTGTTATTGACCTATTGACTCCCATTAATTCTTAAATCCACCTGTCTGATGTGTTGACATGTTTTAGTCATTGGTGTCATTTGTTAGTGTTAAGCACTAACAGTTGCTGTTTGGACTGTCCTCAGGGTAAGATGATCATGCAGGACAAACTGGAGAAGGAAAGGAATGATGCCAAGAATAATGTAGAAGAGTATGTGTACGACATGAGGGACAAGCTGCATGGGATGCTGGAGAAGTTTGTCAGTGAATCTGTGAGTAACTTGTGAATAATAATGATGCTGAATGAATGCTGCTGTTGGCACTCTCAGTGCCCTGCAGTGTCATCATTGTGCAAGAAGAGATTTGACTTTGATACCCTTTTCAGGACCGGGATGCTTTGTCATTAAAACTTGAGGATACCGAAAACTGGTTGTATGAGGATGGAGAGGACCAACCCAAACAGGTGTACATTGACAAATTGGCAGAGTTGAAGGTAATGCAAATGTGGTGGTTTAATTTTCCTCAATTGATGAATGAATATTTTTTATTGATGTATAACTGATATATTCTACAGAAACTGGGCCAGCCCATCCAGGACAGATATATGGAAGCTGAAGAAAGACCTAAAGCATATGAGGAGATGGGAAAACAAATCCAGCAGTACATGAAATTTGTTGAGGCGTATAAAATGAAGGTGTGGCAAAAAGTCTTTTAGTGGATACTGTTTGCATTTTGTTGTTTTTATTTCTCTGTTATTTTAATACATTCACTTTCCAAGCACCTGTTTTGTATTTATAGTTTTGTACCCAAGAACCCATGAACTCTTCATCTTTGACCAGGTCAAAAATGTGGGCATAATTTTATGAATTGTTAGGTAGGGTGTTAACTTAACTTCCTTTCTCTTCTTCAGGAGGAGCAGTATGACCATTTGGATGAGGCAGATGTCACCAAGGTTGATAAGTTGACCAATGATGCTATGATCTGGATGAACAGTGCCATGAACCAGCAAAGCAAACAGAGCTTGACAGTGGATCCCTCAGTCAAAGTCAAAGACATTCGGGCAAAAACGAGGGTGGGTGTCTATACCTGAGACAAAGCACTGATCAAGTTTACTGCAGAACAAAACAACACACATACAGCTGCTGTTTTTAAATGAACATCGAACACGAAACACACAGCCTACTATATTAAGAAATAAAGAAAATGTTTATTTGACATTATTTCATGCTGTCATCTTGTGAATATTTCAGGAACTGTTCTCTGCTTGTAACCCCACCGTGACCAAGCCCAAACCCAAGGTGGAGCTTCCCAAGGACGAGAAGTCCACAGAACAGAATGGGCCTGTCGACAGAGAGGAGAAAGCCCAAGACGACACAGCAGACAAGGGAACAGCTGAAAATACAGAAAACCTCACACCAGAAAACACGGAAAACAAGCCTGAAATGGACCTTGACTAAAGCAGGCAGATCCCTCCCTGACCCAGCCCAACACCCCCATGGCTGTGCCTCAGTCTGAACGAAGTTCTCTCTTTTTTTTTTCGTCCCGAAACATCTGGCACATTACAGCCCACAAGTGCTGCTGCTACTGCTGCTGCTGCTTTACTCCTGGTTCAAGGGCTCTGTTATCCTGTGGGATCAAATGGCAAAGTTGAATTGGAACTGGTTGTTTCAAATTGAGATGCAGCCCGGGTGTGTAAGAGTTGGTGAAGTGTTAGAGGACTTGCACGCCGCAGACAGGATGGTTGGCGCACTGACCCCAGTGATTGGTGGTATTGCTGTCTGACAACATAAGCATGAAAAAAAAAATCAAAAACCAGCTGCAATAAGCCTTTTTGTTTGACAGTGAGCACTGTACACATGATGGTATTTATTTCTGTTGTGCGCCCTATACGTGTTTTGGTCAGTGTCTAAATAGGGTTTTAATAAAGATCTGTACATTTCTCCTCTTCACTGTTGTGTGATCAGCAAATGCAGGAAACCTTTGGACGTGTATTGCAGTTTCTACTAATTATTAAACCTCAGTTTCACATACTTTCCATGTTCAATAAAAACATGAAGAGTACATATGCGTATGTGTCATTAGTTGTCTTAGTGATCAAACTTGATTTCATATTGCTTGCTAAATTTTTAGTACATATTGTCATATTGTTGAGAAGGGGTTTAATCCCTTAAACGCTGGAATATTGACTGGCAGTTGAGTACACGTAAAGGCAAACGATCAGGATTATCTGGAGGACAAAGGGTCAATTTAATGGCCCTTTACACTGTAGCAACACATTAATAAATGGATGGATGGAGGCATATTTTGAAAGCAACAAGCTAACGGGGATACGTCATTTATCAGAATGTCAGCCATTACTATGAGATACAAAGTCATAGAATAGTGGAGGAAAAATCTTAAAGGATTCTCCGCCGCATTCCCGTGGCGTTGAGAGGTTGGGTGATATTCAGCTCCTCACGTCTCCTCCACAATGAGCGCTGTTTCCGTTCGACGGCAGCGTCACATGACCCATCCGGATCCTGTCTGCTCGGAGTGGAAGCGACTACAGGCTCAGAGAGGTGGATGCTACACTTTGGTTCCTTCTTTTACTTTTATTTAACAATTATACAGCCGTTCAACTTTTCGCCGCGTTGTTGCGACATTGCCGTATGAAACCGTGTCTTGTACTTTCGCTGGTTGTGCTCGCATTTTAACGATAATGTCACACTTTAGTGCCTTGATGAGTCTAAAGTCTATGTAGGTGTGTTTTGTCCCAGATCACTGCGAGGCTCAGTGCGCTAAACACAAAAACTCTTCCTATTTTCAGGATCATGAAGCTGATCATCCTCAACGACTACGACCAGGCAAGTGTATGGGCTGCAAAATACATCAGAAACAAGATTTTACTCTTCAAACCTGGACCTGACAGATATTTCACCCTGGGCCTTCCTACTGGTAAACTTTATGATTTCCTTTTCACAGAGAAATAAATTCACAAGGGTGAGGAATTTTCCTCAGGTGTTGCGCAACTGCTTGTTCACAATAATGGCATGCATGAGACAATAATAATAAAGTTAGTCACAATGTTATGGCAAGAAAGTTCTCACATTCACGCTCTGCATATATAAAGTCTGAGGTGACAACGAATAGACCTATGTTCATCGACACGACGGTGTTATTCCAAATTCTTGGGAAATGCTCAATGTTTCCAAAGATGCCAATTGTACCAGAATGCATCATGGGAAATCTGTGCAAAGTTATTTCCACCTCATCCTGAATTAAGAAATTAAATATTCCACCGCTTGAAAAGTTAGGGTTATTATAATGGTTTTCTGGCTTTTTAAAATGGTAACCTATCTCAGTTATTAATGGGTATGTAATATGAAAAGACCCTATACTTTTATACAAATTCCTTTAAATAACTCTGTCTGGTGTGTTCTCAATAACCAATCAGTTTAGCAGTGCTTAAGTGGTCAAAACCTAATCATCCTCTGAAATGAGTACTTGAGTACATTTTATAGATATTTGGTATTCGTTTACCAGGTCTTTAGGCCATTGAATTGACTCCAATGGATCCCCGTGTTAAAAACACCTCTAAAAGCTACTCATTGTGAAGTCACAAGTTAAGATATATACTACAGCTGGACACATTTGTATTGTTATTTCAAAAAGTAATTTATGCAATGTGCTCCTCTGTTGTAACACACATTATACACACTTGCCTCAGATAATTTTGCTGTTTAGAGAATGACAAATTTCTTCAGCATGTTGCAAATTACACAAAACAATGCCAGTGTAAATTATCTTACAATCAGGAAAGTCTGTAAAATCACCAGAGTATGGCTTTAATTTCCACCTCTTCATTGCATTTGTAATGTGTTTGTCTGTATTCAGGGAGCACTCCTTTGGGTTGTTACAAAAAACTGATCGAGTATTACAAGAAGGGAGACATCTCATTCCAATATGTGAAAACTTTCAACATGGATGAATATGTAGGTACGTCTTCACCCATCATTCCCTACACATCACTCAGTTATACTTCAAGGGACTGTGGAAAGCTGTGATTGTATGTAAAATGTGATGTATCATCCTGTTCAGGACTTCCCAGAGATCACCCTGAGAGCTACCACTCCTTCATGTGGAATAACTTCTTCAAGCACATAGACATAAGAGCAGAGAATACGCACATCCTGGATGGCAATGCTGCCGATCTTGAAGTAGAGTGCAAAGCCTTTGAGGAGAAGATCCAAACTGCTGGGGGGATCGAGCTCTTCGTTGGAGGTCAGATGGTGCTGATTGAGTGTTATTACAATGGGCCATTGTGGTTAAATTGACAGTGAATGTAGGGCTCCTCCTCTCTTTTCTCAGGTATTGGACCGGATGGCCATATTGCCTTTAATGAGCCTGGTTCAAGCCTGGTTTCCAGGACCAGAGTGAAGACCCTGGCAAGGGACACCATCCTGGCTAATGCCAGATTCTTTGACAATGATCTCTCCAAGGTGCCCACCATGGCACTGACTGTGGGAGTGGGCACTGTCATGGACGCCAAAGAGGTTAGGAAGGAGACCACGTTGTGTTTTTGTGTTGTATTTTGTTCTTGTTGCTTCAGGTTGCGTTTAATTTCTTCTTAGGTCATGATTCTCATCACGGGAGCACACAAAGCATTTGCTCTCTATAAGGCGATAGAAGAAGGTGTGAATCACATGTGGACGGTGTCGGCCTTCCAGCAGCACCCACAGACAGTGTTTGTGTGTGATGAGGATGCCACCCTGGAACTACGGGTCAAAACTGTCAAATACTTCAAAGGTGATGTTTTTTGAATTGTGAGAAGAGGCTAAATTTGATTCGCAACACAAAAATGATTGTTAGAAAATGTGCTGATTCTTTCTCTTTCACTTTAGGAATGATGCATGTGCACAACAAACTGGTGGATCCGCTCCCGTCTGGCCCCAAGAAGGAGTGAACGATTCTGTTCTAAAGTCTGAGGATATATGAGGCTTATTATTTCTTTATTTCCTGATTGGAAAACATTGTTAGAGGGACAGAAATCAGTAATTGAAGTTATCTGTAACAGAACAAATCTGTGTAGAAATCATCAGGTTCTAGACTGATTATACAGTAAATGCTTGATGATTGCATGTTGCATATGGCTGTGGCGCTTCATCTTTTAATAAAATGCGTTAAATTTTGCTATCTTTGTATGGTTGTATGTCTTTGTGCTACTGTATCCGCTCTTTTCCTGTCACATGACCATCAGTCAGAACAACAATGTTGACTTCAGGTGCTCTTGTGGGTTTCATTTCCAAACCGTGTTCTAGTCGTATACTGTCAGATAATTCCACATTCCCGCAGTAAATCGACGGAATTCTCTTATTGTTTGAAATAAGGAAACGCCATCTTTAATAAGAATTCATATGTCCTATTAATACGAAGGTTAATTTTTTAATTGTTGAAATAGTTAACTCTCACCCTTAGTAAGCGTAATCTTTTACACTGATTCTGTGCTAACTTTCATTATACACACACTTAGACAATTGGATTCCCGTAACTAAAGTCATAAATGCGAGAAGTTGCGTTTGTACTTGCTTCGCTTTCGTTTGCTCAGAGATGGTAATCATGTTTTTCATTTGCGAATGTCAGTATAGTCTGCTCTCAAAATAAGTCCACAATATAGAATTGGGACACAGTTCAAAATCGACACGTGTAGAAAACACAGCTGGTTGATACAGTATTTAGAAAGCAAACAGAAGTTAGCTGTTTGGAATTTTTTGCGACTCACTTTTCCGACAGCATTTGAATGCACCTAAAGAATCTGAAGTGGGGAAGGAACGAGATGGCCGACTAGAAGGCTGCGTTAGCTTTGCTACTTCGTCAACTAGATACTTTTTTCACATTCACAGCTAAAGTGGGGGAAGGACATTGCAAATATTCTGCTCCTCTTCCACAATGGCAGAACCGAGCAGCAGCGTGAGGTACCAGGAGGCAAGTGACAGCCTACACACACTCACACATACACACACGGTAAAATGTAGCAGCGGCTAAGTTAGCAGGCTGTCAACGTTAGCCGAGTTAAAGCGTCGAGCTGTTAAATTTGTTTACGTCTTAACGTGTCTTAAGCGTTATATAAACACTATATTGCCAACATCAAATGTACAGCACGGCCAATAGTATAAACGCTACGTAACGTGTTTTTATGTCTTAGCCAGCTAGCTATCAGGCAATGTTTGGCCTGATTTGGCGTGAAGACCAACGACAGTCACTTTGTCATCATACGCTGACCTGCATGTTTACTGCGACCAGATCAACTCGTTATCTTAAAAAAAAAAAAAATTAAGAATTAATCGGTCGTCGCTTTATTATTGTGGATGTGATACATTTTGTGTGAAGGCGTTCATTATGTCCTAAATTTAATTCAACTCTGAACAGCAGGTTTATGAAGTTAATATTTCTGTTCAGATAGTACTTAATTGTAGGTGATATTTTGTTTGCATCAGCCCTGACGGCGCACTTTAAGTGAGCCCGAATGTGTCAGAGGCGAATGTGTTATAATCTCTGGTTAAAAGCTGCTGCTGTAATCCCTCCAATCTGGCAAAGGAATACTTACAGGCCCGTCTGCAATAGACACTTGTTACACACCATCAATGAAGTGCAACGTCAGCAATACGGATTAATCATGTGGTTCCTGAGTCAGCAAACTTTTGGGTTTCGCTTCCTCTGGAGTATATCCAGGATATGTTTGTTCATCCCATGCTGACAGTGTGTGCTTGTCAATACATGCTTGATGATTAACTCTTATTGATTGATCACAGTTTATCTTATGTCCCACCATAAATGATGTAAAACCAAGAATGTCTTCACTGATGGGCACTGTGTAGCGCTTTCCCTGAATTTACTTCCCCCGGTTAGATTTGAAGTAATTAATTAATATTAATTTAACACCTTCAGCTGGTGAATGAGGAGGAACCAGGCCAGCCATCTCAGGAGGGTGCTGCCCAGGATTCACCTCCACCCTACAACAGCATAGCTGCAGCAAATGCAGGTTTGGAACCTTCTCAGCTCGTTATTACACGGTGCCAAATCACTGAATCACAGGTGGAAGAAATGAACAGAAATTAGCTTTCATTAGCAGCGGGGTCTAGTCATGCTTTCATTTGCAACATTTAGACCTGTGCTGTGAAAAGTACTTTTCTAAAGAGAACTACTTAGTTGGTCAAAATCTGTTTTAAGTATAAATGACTCAGTAAAAATCAGTGAAAGTATTTTCAAGATTCATTTTGTTGATTGTAGCCTGGGCTGCCTTGGGATACTCATTTCTAGAAGATTACTGAAATTAGTTGACTTTTGTTGTAATGTAAACTTCTAATGTAAAATTCACAAGGGAGGAGTAGATATTCAGTACTGAAAAATAGATGTAATGACGTGATTAACAGGTTACACACTGTGTAACCTGTTTTGTTGGCCTTTTGCGAATGCGTATGTGATATGTACAGTATAATCTGGCCAACATCTTACATAAGTGGGTGTGGTCCTCTGTGAGTTCATGGAGCTGTTTCAACACTATCTGTTATCGAAAACTAAAGAGTATCCCTGGATAGGAGCCAGGTGACAGAGGTAAAGGTCTGGAAACTGTGGTGTTGATGTCTCACTTGGATTGTAATTTAACCGCTTCTGGACTTATTTCGCAGTTATCTACTTTTTCTTTTTACGAAAGTGAAAGAACATTTTCACCTTTGAGCATTAAAACCTACGTAACAGCTGCTGAACCCTGCTTTTTGAAAGCTTATGGTAATGTTTAACAGGTTCTATTATACTCCTTTATGCTTTCAATTTCTATCTCACTCATTTTATTGTTTTTACGTAATTTGAGCTCATGATCTTGTCAGATTTTATCTCTTCCTGTGAAGCACTTTGTAGCATTGTTAAGATATTAGAGAAGTTAAGAATAATTGCTGCTAATTTCTGCTGATACTGCTGGACGGTGTTTTTCTGTCTGTTTTGTACACACACAGAACCTTTAAATTTTCTGAAATATAAACATTCCAAAATATTTGAAATCTTCCATCATGACACAACAAAGTAAGAACAATGAAATACATTATGGGGCCACATCCTACGTGTTTCACACCACAGCCATGTTTTTGGTTCCAACACAGCTTTCTTTGAGTATAAGGAAGACGGAGGAAGATTTCCCAATCCTCCATCCTACACAGTTGCCACCTCGTTGCCCTCCTACGATGAAGCAGAGAGATCCAAAGCAGAGGCGGCAGTTCCCCTGGTGGCAGGAAGAGTAACGGTACATTTGTCTTGTTGTAAAACATAAGAAATATACCATAGCCATCTACCAATGGACATGGTTAATACAGTGTGTGTCTGTGTTTCACTGCTCAGTGTTACTTGTCGTTCAAGCAGGAGGATGACTTTGTGGCCAGGGACGACTTTGAAGATGCCGATCAGCTGCGGATAGGAAACGATGGCATTTTCATGCTCACTTTCTTCAGTAAGAGTTCTGCTAGCATTTTCACACAGGAGCTGTACACACTGATTTCTAAGGTTGCTCACAACCATTAGAAGTGTTTTTAAGAAATCCGATATTTTATTCTCTTCAATGAACTATTTTCTTACCGTCTCTAGTGGCATTCCTCTTCAACTGGATCGGCTTCTTCCTGTCATTCTGTTTGACGACATCAGCTGCCGGCCGGTACGGGGCCATCTCTGGCTTTGGTCTGTCCCTTATCAAATGGGTCTTAATTGTCAGGGTAAGAATCTGAAGTATTTTTAAACTTCAACAAGGTTATGCCAAGGTCTGAATCTTATCTAGGTATGCTCACAGAAGCACTAAGAGTCTGAATAAGATCTGGGATAACCTTCTACCTGGTTCATGTGTTTTGGTTAGCTAAGAGAAACATGATTTTATTTGGCAGCTAAATAACAACCAATACTTGGCTTTTTCTAAAATTTACCTTAGCATTTCTTGTATTCATGTCCTTGGTTTAGAACTGACTTCTTTTTCTGATTGTAATTATTCCAGTTTTCT
Source organism: Brotula barbata (assembly GCA_900303265.1). Classification (NCBI taxonomy): domain Eukaryota; kingdom Metazoa; phylum Chordata; class Actinopteri; order Ophidiiformes; family Ophidiidae; genus Brotula; species Brotula barbata. Next base: position 28,465 of record OMNV01006659.1, read on the forward strand.
ACCTACTTCCCTGGTTACTTTGATGGGCAGTACTGGCTGTGGTGGGTGTTCCTGGCCCTCGGTATGTGAGATGCAATATGTTACTTATTATTATTATTATTATTATTATTATTATAAACTTTGTTATGCAATACCATTAATGATACTCTTGTGTGCCTTTCCTTTCAAATGTCAACTGGAGCATTTATTTTCCATTATCGAGTGTCGGTAGTTAATGTTCTGTGATTTTGGACACATTAATCATTGACCTTTTGTTTGGACCACAGGCTTCATGCTGTTCATCAGAGGCTTTGTTAACTACTCCAGAGTGCGTAAACTGGCCGATCCCACTTATGCCAGCCTTCCCAGAACAAGGGTACTTTTCATCTATTAGGGGTAAGAGATTCTAGACATTATACTTTTATCCAGGTTTTTCATTGGAGACATTCCAAAATGTCTCATTTGTCAATTAAGAATTGAAATGGCTCTGTAGGATACAGTCTCACGATCATATTGGTGTGAGGCAGTCTATCTGTATCCAACTAATTCCTAATTGGTTGCCTATGGGCCATTTTTATTTGGACAGAAACGAGTAAGTCCTCTAATTGGTCTGTCACAGCATTCTACAGTTTCTTTTGACCAATCTTGGATGAATTTCCAGCTATCACACACTAGCCACAGACTAGCATTGTAAATTAAGTAATTTAACAGGCTTATAGAACACAAAAAGATTAATAGATCTATCTTCGATGAGCCTATCCCCCTTACACTCTCCTCACAATCATTTGACACATAGAGGCGTGACAACTTCAGAGAGTTACAAATGTGTAAATAAATGGAGCCACTGAATGATTTTAGAGCCATGAACCATGAATATGCGTATAAACTTTCCTACTGCAGACAAAGCCCTTGTCCAAATTTGATTTGAACATCTTTTCATAATTGGACTCAGGATGTTGGACTGAGAAGAACTGGGCACAATCAAGAATTCTGTGAAGGATGTGGAGCCTCTCACATGACATCAGCCAGATGAGGTTTAGAAGAAGACAAAATATTCAGGACTTTGTTTTATTTTGTTTGAAACTTTATTAATGGAAAACAATAACAATTATAGTCCCTCAGTGTACTTGTTTGTGGCGAATGTTAAGTGCTATTTACATCTGTCTGTAATGTAATAAGTAATGCCTTATATTATTTGATAGTAGCGTGCAAGCATGCGTCTGCCCTTATGGTGAGTAAATAGTCCATTGTTGGTGACACGCGTCTGAAAGCCAACAGGTATTCACACAACCACCACACACTCTTTAAGCATGTTAACTTTGTAATCTACACAGATGTCACGTAATGGTTTATTGTGACTGTTATAGGGTGTTATTAGATGACATTTAAAACACTAGTTACTAGGTTGCAAATGACAACGCTAATATGCATTACCACATAATTCACTCACCTGTTGGCTTTAAGTAGTGTTTCCCTTATCCTAGCTATGAGGGGGCAGTGTTGTTACCTGCTTTTAAGTCATTAGTTACTGCTGATTAGTTACTCATTTAAATGATGGGCACAGACCAAAACTGCATTTGTGTGTGAGAAGGTATGGTTTTTGGCTTTTTAAATGTTTTATGTATATTATGTCGGGTAAAGCCTCCACCATGGAATAAAATAAATGTTTTAACTACCATATTAGGCGGTCCAATCTGTCCTCTAACTGCATGGAGGACAATGATGGAGCTTGCACATTCTCTGGCTCATATCATGGAAACGTTTCTTAAAATACTGACACTCAACTCAGAATTTTATTTCTGTCAGTGATCTTGATTGTACACATATGGACTGAGGATAAAATACTTTTTTAGATGGATTCTTGCCTTATGATTAATTGATGGACGGTGACGGAGAGCGACATGTTTTCTTCATTTTTTTCCCCCCCCTGAATTATTCATTAGATAGATGTTGGTTGGAAGATAGATTATCTAGTGGGAATGAAAATCATGATATGATAAACAATGTTGTATGCTGGTGCACTTTTAGAAATATACCAATAAAACCCAGAGGACTTTCTCTACTTTTGGACATATGAGGCATACAGAGAATGATAACAGTGACAGATAACAACTAATTTCTTTGATTTAACAGGAAAATTATCTTATCAGTTAATTCATACTTCTGCCATGGCTTTGAAATTAAATTGATTTCTGTGTGATGTAGAGCTGCAGCCTTTGGGATTTTGTTGTTATTAAGCTGTACAAAAACTTAAGTGTTTAATAAATGTCACTTTGAATGCACCATTTGTCATGCTTGTCTGCATTGATTATTGCAGATCGTGAATCCATTTTGTTTGTAGATGCATAGTGTTTGTAATGTAAATTCTGACAACATTTAAAGAGGTTTCACACCTGTTTAAATGTCAGAATTTAAACAACTTCATAATCCAAAACATGATGTCATTTAAGGAAAATATGAAAGCTAGAGATCTTGGCAGTATTCAAAACTACATACTGGCTACACCCAGTGGCAGAAAGGTGTAATTGAAGCATAAAATCCCACACAACTCAGAGATTTGCAGTCATTGTACATTATTAACTGATTAATCACGCATTTATCTACTTTTTTAAAACAATTACACCAAAACTAAAACACATCTAGTAGCTGAACCTAATTCTGAGATGTATTCCAAAATAACACATTTTGTTGGCTTTTAGTGCACAGCAGAATTAAATGTGGGGAAATGTAGAAGTGAGTGCATCTACCCTTTTAACATCACATCACTGAAGCAAAATCTTTTTTGTTGAAACTTTCAGTCTAGTCTTTATTTTAAACCCAGAAGGCAATTGGGTTGTAGCATGGGACCGACACAAGGTAGACGGAGACACAAAAACAGATAAACACGTAGACATGTATATATTTTAGTATAAATAATCTGCAAAACAGGCTCTATAGATTTTACGGAGGAATATCTTAAAATTGTGTTTCTGTAGTAATCACTGTATTTCAGTAATAAAACCTAATGGTGACATCATCGGGTTTTTGTCAAGGTTGTACTAAGAATCATGGTAAATAACATTTTAATAATGCAAATGAATGTATTCTTAAATAGGATGAATGTTCCTCGAGTGTGTTCCTATTGAAAAACACTTATTGTTAAAATCCTCAATAAATCCTGCGCACCTCCTACGAATGAAATTGGGACCAGAAAATGGCTGCAATCACGTGTTACTTTCCTAACTTCACTCGCCCAAGTCATCAAGGTGTCGGGGAAGAAAGAAGATGGCATTTTGTCCAATGTGTGTTCTTGGGCCCAGTTTTGGTTTGCCGTTCTTTTTCAGTGCTACATACCAGTTCCTGTCCTGGTATTTCTGAGGTTGATACGTGTTGTAATGGTTTTCCTCCAACTTCTCCACGAAGTAACACTCGTCAGTTACTGTTGGCTGACAGAAAAGACAGGAAATTACGCTACAGATTTTTGTTTTTAACAACATCTCGTTAGATCTTGCAGAGCTACTTCCACTAGGGGGCAACAGATTTCATGTCCACGCTGAGGGACTTTTTCTGGGTTACGGCTGTCACTACAGCACCATTCAGTGGACAACCTGAGACATGATTTTTTTTCCCTGTTTATAAAAATTTGTACTTTCAAAAATCAATTAGCATCAGAGAGCATCCAGCAAAGTTTAAATGTGGCATAATTCCTTGTTTCAGTGGTTAAAATTAGGAAATAACAATGTTACAATTTGGAAATTGCAATTGAATGCTTGCTAAAGTTGTAAACTCCGAATTCTTGATGTTACACAAGCTTATCAGTTGGGCTTTGTAATGAGCCTTTTTAAAATCTTTATGGAAGTGTGGTGTAAGTAACTCAGCCTCGTGTGTTTCGTAGCATAACACGTTTTGTAACTGAACATTCTGCACAGTGCAACCTTTATCCACATATTCCTGAACCATATTGGTCCAGTTTGCTCAAATCAAACATCTCACTGTCACAGATACTCACTGTACTGTACAAACACCCTTCAACACTCATGGCCAGATATCGCCCTGCTTCTGTCCCCTGAATGACCACTACCCCTCTGTCCACCGCTTTGATCTTAAGAACAGCTGAAAAGAGAAAAAGTGTGGGGGGAAAAAAAAAATCACAATAAAATTCATGACAAAGACTGAAATGTATTCATCAAACTAATCGTTTTGTTTTAAGTCTTTTTTTGTTTTTTTTTCAATGAAAAATACGCCACAGAATGCGTATGAGAGCAATGGTGAATGCACCTGTTTCAGGTTTGTCCCATCAGGAATGTACAGCTAATGGAAGACATAATGCAGAATAACAGCAACTTCTATTGGGACTTTACCAAGTTAACTGAGAAGGTAAACATATTTTAAGGTATGTTTCAATAGCAGGGAATAATGAAATAGAGACTATGGCTCACACTGGGGCCCCTTTTTGCCTTTTTTCATGTCTTTTCATCTTCTTGCTTGTAATTAAAAATTATGCACATATTCTGAAGAGGGCCGTGTTTATTTTAATTGTGGTTATAACTCTACCAACAGCAGTTTATCTTCATAACAGACATTTTGATTTGTCATTCCAAGAAAGGTGCAGCTTTAATGAAGGACATTACCCGCGGTTCCTTTGTGTGCAACTAACACCTGTAATTACACGTGTAATTACGTGTAATTAGTGATACTCCTGACTGATTTATTGATTTACTTCCTTTCACCTGGTAGGCCAAAGGTGAGAACCTGACATACGTTGAGCACCCATTAATAATAGAGTACCGCGTGTAGAAGAGGTCTCAAGGAAGTGGTGGTAGAATTACTAAAGCCATTATTTTAGTCCTTTTAATTTCCCTTTAAATTATCTTTCACCTACAAGCGTCGGGTGGTTTTACACAGATTTATGCAGGTGAGTAAGAGGTTAAAACAAGAAAAGTTGAGGATTAATATACCTTTAACTCAAACAGGCTGTTGTGCACGGTCATGACTACGGAATATCAAGATTTAAATCAGACAATGCCCTACTTTCTCTCTATATGACGGCATTATTTTGTTTCTCTTTCAAGACGTTTTCCTGTGTGTGTGTGTGTGTGTGTGTGCGCGCGTATGTTTTGCAGTCTCACTGTGAGGGTCCCTGTCGTCCCGCAGGCCCTGCACCGTCCCATCATGGAGGATCTGGAGGTGATGTCCGCCATTCCTGCAGTACAGCCGGGTCTTGCCCCTGTGGTCCCACCGCAGCTCCTCGCTGTGTCCATCCGCCATCCCGTCCCTGGTAAGCCTGTAGGCTCGATGCTTTAATTTGACTTTAAACTGGAATAAAACCATCCGCGGCTCCGTCTGCAAGCAGCGGGCAGGTGTTGCTCTCGTAAACGCGCGCATCGACCGGAAAGAAGCGCGTCCCCGAGGCTCCATTGGGATCAATACAGAGAGCGTCAAACGGTGATGGCACGCAAATACGAACATCGGGGAAATGTTTGCAAAAGTATATCCAATACATCCAGAACAAACACACATTTACGGCAAATCAAAGTATCTCTATAGCTTAAAAAAGTCAGGGTTACTGGAATGTGTTTTAGCTTTTTTTTTTAAATTATTTTTCTAGACAGAGATTTTGCATAGCTTTTCCATTTGGTATATTCAATAACTTGTGAAAAGGCCTTCGAGCATAAATTAACAGTTAATAGTTGTCTGTTTTGGTCAACTTAGACTTACAAATTTGTGCAACTTTGAGGCCTTAAATGCATCAAGTCATAGAAAGCCCTGAAAGGTTGCGGGTAGGAACTCATTAAACATTCAGGAAAATGTTTAAGTTATAAAGTACCACACAGAGAGAGACAGTTTGACCTTTAATCAATGCAGGAAAAGATCAACAAATTCACACTACAGAGGAGAAATAATAAGAGGGTATAGAAAAAAAAAACTATTATTCTGAGACAAATACACCACATTTTCTTTACAATGGATTATATGTACATATTCAATTTGTTAAGCAAAACAAAGATTCAGAGAAAGCACACGCCAGTGAAACATGATCTGCCCTTGATATTTCTCAAAAGTTAATGTTTGCGTATGTTTTATACAAAATAGATTTTCAAACAATATTTGGGTAGTGCAAATCTTTTAGATTCAAGCTGGTTGATTACTTTCACAAACAGTTTGTGTGTGAAAAGACTGACTCCTATTCACAGTATTACACAGTTTGACCAAAGCCATCGCATTTGAATACAAAAATGTGTCAAATATAACAAACAACTGTACATTTGTCATCTAGGGAGCTACTTGGTGTACATATGGTGTATTTGTTTGTAATCGCTTTGGTCACCTTGTAGTCAAACATCAAATAGGCTTTTTTGTGCAGTCTGGGTGAAGTGTTTACTGACAAGAGTGTGTCTTTCCTGAAGATCTGGCCTGCAGAGATAGTTACAAGTGAATCTCTTATATGGAAATAGCTTATATCTGTAAAACATGAACGAGGAAGCGTGAAGTGGAAGATGATGTGTAATTTCTATTGCATATTCCTTTTGTCCTTAAAAACGTACTGTACTATGAGAAAAGTAACTGCGGATACGTTTTTGAGCAAGAAGAGGTGTGCAAGTTTGTTTACCTGCTAAAATGAACAGCAGCAGCAGTAGCAGCAGAGATTTTGGATACACTGAATGTGAAAGTAACCCTTGAGTAAATAACCCTTCCGCAGTTTATGAAGACGTTTCTCAGATATATATGAAGAAAGAAAGACAACACGACACTGGAGGACTGAGCACAGATGCAAAGTGGGAAAATACTTCAGATGACCTGACACTTACCTGATCTGTCACATGAATTTTTCCTGATTTAAACACCACTAACACACAAAAGCACAATTTTGGGAATCTAAACTGAATGTTTTTGGTTCATATAGTCAAACACAACTACGACTGAACGTGGATAAGCACACACTGTATCAATCAGACATCGACCTGAGCATGGGAGGTGTTCAAAATGAGGAAAGGATGGATGGCCGGTATCTATAATTACACGTAGAGACCAACAAGTGAACATTTTCTGTGTTTAAATGCACTGCTAAGCTGACACGCGTCTCCACTTATTTCAAACTGCATCACCTTTAATATGCATTTCTGTGATGAAAAGCCTTTTCACATTCACTTTGATACCTGGATTACTTTGTGCTTCATACACAACCATGATGACAAACAAATCACTATGTTTACATGCACGCAACACTCTGTTTGAAATTATGATGGAAGTCCATCAGTAGATTATGTAAGTTTGATGTGATGTTTACATGACAAATTGAATTATTGCCTTAATTGCAGTATAATCAGAGTTCTAACACACGTGTAAACATAATGAAGGATGACGACCACACAAACTGAACTGATGGAAACGTTACAACAAATTTCAATGTCCCACTTTTACACTTAAATGATTCTGTGTAAATATGCAGCAAATCTGTGAGTGCTTTGTGTTAAAAAATAAAGCTCAGTTATCAATTTATTAATAATAACCCCAAGCCAACCGACAGAAGGTGAGATAATTTAGGACTTTTTTTTCTTGAATCAAGAAGCTTTAACTCTGGGACTTGTTTCCTCCTTTGACAAGAACACTGAAGTATTTTCAACATTAATGAAAACAGAGTTTGGCACTGAAATAGTTCCCAGAGAATGAATGGGTGACGACCCAGTGAAGCTACTGTGTCACTGTGAGACGACTCTACGAATCTCATGCTAAGTGCTTTAAAGCGTTGGGGTGTTTTGCGTTTATAACACACTAACTGACGTGCAAATGTACGAGACAGACACAGACATTGTGATCAGACACTAAGACGCGGTGCCTAAAGGAGCGTTGGAGGGTTTAACCAGGTACTGAATCTGCCTGGTTCGAAGCACAGTATACACTTCTTTCTTAAAATGTCATTATGCATAGGCTTTCAATTTGGAATTACCCAAATCCAGTGCTAACTGCTAGAATAATGACGGCATTTTGTGTCTCCAATTTAGTGAACAGACATCTGTGACAACAATTACAACAATGAAGGATTTCCTCCACAGTCTAAGCCCCACTAGAACCACAGAAATCATCTCCTAAACAAAATTAAAACACGCCTTCTCTGACATGATTGCGCGACGCAGATATCTATCACATTCCAGTCATTACACTACAGTGGTGCAAGGGGCAGGAGTGGGTTATTTACTTCTAGCGAAAACTCTAACTTCTATTTAAAATCATCTATTGAAGACTAGTACAGCACACCAGTCTTTTTTTTTTCACAGTCATTTAAAGCCTTTAGCAGGGTACAAAGTGCTCAAATTGCACTTTGGGAATTAAGTCTGAGGAAGATGGTGTGAGAGGATGTGAGCCGTGAATATTCTTTCCAAATGGTAAGGATCACTTCTACACAAAGGATGACTGAGCTGCCGATTTTCATCACTAAGAGCCACTGGAGAAAAAAAGGGAAATCTGCAACTGCATGTAATAGAAAAGTACAATCAACATACGATGGGTAGACCGTCGAGGGTTAAGAGACGCACGGCTTGGATGCGTGCGGTGAACGAATAAGATGAATATTCAAAGCTAAAAAGGCACATGTGTTTTCCCTTTTATAATTGAAGTGTGTAAACCTGGAAGTTGGCTTGTGGGAGAAATCGTCGTTAAACAGTCCTACAGAGATCCATGTCATGTCCAAAGTATTAAAGCAATAAAATTATGCTTTACAAATGACCGGAAAACAGATTATTTCCTTATGTGACTGATAAACATTTTGTTACAACCTCCTATAAAAACTAAAAGAGGAACATACAGTCTAAAAGCCTATTTAAGAGCATGTTATTAATTCATCTTCCCAGGTAACAAGCACCTGGAAAATTGTAAAAACTGTTACCATTGGAAAATGTAGAAAATACTATCAGAGCCTGTACACAGATATTTGTTTTTATCTAGTTTAGATATAATTTTGTATCTGAAGGTAAGAAACCTGAGACAACATGGATGGGATGGTTAGCCTATTTCGCTCAGTGATTATCTTTTATTTTACAAACAATTCCTATTTGTTATACGCTACGTCTTAGACTGCTCAACAAAACTAAACCTCTGTGCTCGCTGCCGGGCTCTACACAAATACCTTCAGTCTCTCTGCTCTTTCCCTCCAGACCCGTAAACCACCGCACCGTTGCATACACGCTCCCATAAACAGACATCCTCCATGCCTCGGTTCCTCCGTCTTCGATTCTGCCCTTTTCTTGTCTGCTCTCGGGGGATGGTGAGGTGACGTGGTGGGATTTTTTTTTAAGGCATTGTGTCTCTGAGGGGCACAGTCATCTCTGGTGGAACAGGAGAGGTTTGACACTCCCAGCCTTGAATTTTGGTAACTGGTTGCTGATGATCTCTGCCAGCATCTCCGGGAACTCCACACTCAGGGATTTATTCACAAAAGTGTAGAAGCAAAAGTTGAGCAGTCCACCAACCATCTGGAGAAACACAGTGGAGAGTTTGTTCATACACACACACACACACACACACACGCACACTCATGAAATCAAATGTCAAACATGATTAATATCTTGGTTTCTGCTTTCAAATGTATTGCATTCACGTGATGAAATATATTTTAATATATTTAAGAATTTGTCTGATTTAGTTGAGGCGCTGCAGTGAGTTTTTGTGCTTGAGATTCATTCAAATGGATAGCAAAAAATTGCATTAAATCAAATAGCACACTCCACTTGATTAAACCTAACCCTCATGGAGGCATTTGTCGTTGTATTTAATCAATTCACACTGGTCATCCAGTCAGATTCAGAGTTTAGCATTTTTAATTCCAGGCTGTCTTAAGTAGATGACTTTTATATTTTTTATGTTTTGTACATGTACATGACTGAATTCTCACCAGTGTCGGCACAAAAGAAAGGGGCAACATTTCTTCTTGTAATACTACCATGCACAGAGGGCAGAAAGAAGAAATAACATGAGCATGGATCCACAGGTGGTTGCAAAGGCATGTGGGCAATGTTTGTCTGGTAATGTCTCAGCTTGCAATCACTTGAGTAGTGTTGCACTGAATTGTGGGAAAATAGGATCATGAACCGACCAACATTTCTAACATGCCAGAAATCCAACTAGTTGCTTGACAACCTGATTGTTGAATGTTTGGACAGGTATTTGGAGCTCGAGAGGCCACTGACACTACATGTCAAATTACATCCAGTCAGGCTGAAATTTGGCCCGAGTCTATAATTTGTTTGGTACAAACAAATCAGGTTAAAATGGCGTTTAACTCACAATGTCCGCCGATTTTGCCCTAGTGTGTGCTGAATTTCTGTACCTCATGCATGGAGTCCAGCAGCTTGGTGAGCTGATAGAAACGCTGCCAGTTCTGGCTGGAGTTCTCCTCCCGCTTCACAATGGCTTTCCCTAGCTCCTTGATGTAGGACATCCGGATCTCATCGAACACTGCCTGGCTCTTCAAGCCATCCTTTGGCACTGAAGGGGGGAGGGAGCAGGGCAAGAAGATTTAAGGTCAGAGGTTAGGATAATGTACTAACTTCAACTTGAGATGAAGAGTCTAAAGAAGGAATAATGATAATGTTTTTAGATTAATTAGTTACTAGAGTGCTTTTATGTTTTGTTCAGGGGCTGACCTGTGCTGAGCAGCAGCAGGACCTTCATGCACAAGTACTCGTCATGGGAAACCTGCAGCCGGACGAACTCGCTAGAAATCTTCAACATCTGCTCACACTGTTCAGCCATGTAGGGCAGCTTCATCCGCTCCCTGTGGAATCAGGAATAAAAAGGTAACAACAGCCCATACCCAGGTCGCTCTAAATCATGGCTGATTTATCACATTGCTTGTGTTGCCTCCATGATAGAGATGAAGCCGCTCCCTGTAATATCGCTCAAGATTAAATTGTCAAGGTTTTCCAGCCAACAATGTGAGGATCCTATTTTGATCATTCTTGCGAAAAACAAGATGCAGTCCATCAGTTTGTAACTGTAGAAGTGTCGACAGTGCAGCTTTCAGATGGCCGACTCAGCCCAATGATGAAGTAATATTTTTGTGTGAAAGCGAGGACACAACATGTCCTGAAATCTATGCTTAAAGATTGCCTTCTCGTTCCTGAATGAAAGTCCATGTGTACCAAAATATATACATTATTAACATCACAAAATACCAGGGTCACATTTACATTAAAAATGTCAAAAGGAAATTCTGTCTATAAGCCATAGCATATTAGCTCATCAGTGGAAACAACCTCATCAACTCTTAATTATGATCATCACATTAAATAAGCCCTAAACATGGTAACTATGCAGGCTCACTGCTATTACACTGCCATGACGTGAATGTTACTGACAAAAACAATGAGAACATGTTGTACTTTTGGTACCGAGTCAAAAAAATGGGAGAGAATCTTGCCAATGAACATCTGGACAGATGTGGCTGACTGATATACATACTCATTGATGACGAGGTCTGGTGCGAAACACAACATGTTTCCGTTGCACTGTTGGTAAGATCTCCAGCCCAAACCAAAAGACATGAGGAAGAGCCAGGAGCACTGCAGCAGGGTCATCTGGTCATCCAGGTGCAGGTTCCTGAAACCTGGTGAGTGGGGGATGGCACACATTAGATACTGCAATTAATGTACTGCTGCTAAATTGTTAGTTGGTAAGTTTATTTGTCACATGCACTCTAAAATACAGACAGTACAGACAACAATCACAACAACAGCGACAACACATAAATCATGTGATTATCATCCCAATGGGCAATAAAATACTCACTTTACTGTATTGTTTAAAAATAGTAAAGTTCGGTTTAGTGGTGCAGCTAATAATGAGTGATAAATACTTTGTACAAATGTCATAGAGATACTCAGTTAACACAGCTTCATTGCTCCCAGGATTTTAAATGTGTGTGTCCATGTTCACTGTGAAAGGATTCCACTCTGTTACCAAATGTGCAAAATTTCTCAACTTAGTCACAGATGGCACGAATCCAGATGGAGCAGCAGTTTGCTAGTTTATGTAAATGAAAGCATGAAGATATTTGTGTTAGGTCTTTCCAACTGTGCATTCCAGCTGTGGACGATATTATTACACATACTGGTGGCACCAGTTTGGGTTCAAACACCATCGTAATATCAATGGACGGTGTTATATTTCATAAATCTGTCTTGTGCAGGGATATATTCATGAGGACAAAACTCTAACTCTTTTTCCTCCATAGATGTCAGGAGCAGCACTAAAGACTGATATGTTAAAAGTGCAAATATTAAATTCGTTTTCACCATGGGCTAGTCCCTACCTGGTAGAGCTTTGGCCCACTTGACAGCGGAGATGACCTGTCGGCCACCAAGCCTGTTGAGGGTGGTCATGAGGCGTGTGGACGTGTCGGGAAGTGTGCCGTCATAACCAGCGTAGATAGTTTCTGGCTCAATGGCCTTCAGCAGTGACAACATTGTGGGCACAAGCTGAGGCATGCACGTGAGAATGACGGAGCGAGTTTCAACTGGTGGAGCAGGATTCACTTCTGGTGGGTTACTTGTCTGGATGCCCTTTAAACGGTTTAGTTTCTTGGTTTTACGAGCTACACAGAGACAAATTGGGAATGGATGAGAGGAAAGACAGTGAAAGATGCAGTGTTTAGAGCAATAGATGATTTTTACAAAACATCATTAATTTAAAATTTCTGACATAATTTTTTTGTAAGCTAGAGGATTCTGGAGATATTTTGCCTTACTTAACAGGTCTGTTGGCTTTTGAATGGACCCATATGGATCCATGGAACACTTGTAAAAGCTACCCGAGAGGTATAGTTAGAGACAAATATGTACACCGTTCCCTAAAAAAGCCTTGTTCCTAGGACACTTATACGTTAATTGTTATTTTACTGCTTGTACTAGTCACCCCACAATTTGAAGCAGCTGAGAAGGTTGTGGACATACAGGCGGGGCGTTGTAAGGGAACATGGAACCCAAAGAAAGATTTTTCAGTGTCATTATGGCATAACACAGTTCTATTTCTAGCGTTGCAACATGAATCCACAAGGAACCTTAAATGCCTATGAGCCTGTTAAGTGAACGCCAAATACCTCCACAATGTTACAACTTACAAAAACAATATCAGCTACCTAGTTCAGACTTAAATGACTTGAAAAATCCTGAAATTTTGTAAGATCCCTGGAATGTTACTTTTAAACAGATAATGCACAGTTCATTTTGGTGGTGTTCCACGAATACCTTCCAGGTTCATGCCTGCCATCAGACATTTTCGGAAGCGGCAGGCTGGGCAGTTCTTCCGTCTGATCTTGTCTATTATGCAGTCGTTCCTCCCAGCACACAGGTAATTATGTTGCCCTGTGGGACACAGAGGAGGAAGATGAATCTTTTATTTACACTAATTGCTGTGGTGAGTCGTCCAGAGGGGGAAATAAATTAGCTGTACAATACAGTAATCTTTTTTGTTGAAGCTAAGGCGTCATCAGAAGAACAGCTGCATTTGAGCAAAGTGATGTGATGACTGGTTTGTACCTTCCACTGCTCTCTTGAAGAAGACTTTGCAGCTCCCGCAGGTGAGCACGCCATAGTGGCAGCCTGAGGCCTCATCAGAGCACACCAGGCATATTTTATGAGTGGTCCCGCTAGCCTTTCCCTGGGCTGGGGATGTAGCTGTGCCTCCTTCCTGTCTAGAGGTAGAACTAGAGGAAGGAGAAGAAATCAGGAAAGAGAGACATCAGGCACATTTATACTCTAATCTGTGTCTGTCAGTTGTAACAGCTCAGCTTTAATTCATATCTGCAAATCTGCACTCAGATTAGAATAAATACAAAAATGCAGTCACCAGAGTCAGTATATGTTCTTTTTTGTGTTGTTTTTCCCCTCAAACTTAGCCTCAGTTTTCAAATCAAAGTGAGGGAAAATGTCCAATGCAGACTTTTAAAGCTTTAATGATCTAAGTGTGGTCCTATCGTTATACCAGCAGTGGTTGTCATAAAAACCTCTTTATTTTCATTGTACTCCAAAGCTTCCAGAATGAGTCAATGTTGGTAAGAAATACAGTTCCTATAAACTACCACTAGAGGATGCTGGGCATTGCTGCAGTTGTGCCAGAGGATCACACCCCCTTTATAACCCAGTGGCCACAGCAACAAAAAACAACGCCCACACCAAGAAGAAAATGTGTCTGGGCGATGCAACAACTGTGTCAATCCATGTGTCTGCTCGTCCATCACCACAATGAAACTAAAGTTCTTCACTGATAACAAGTGCACTCAACCACTACTTTTAATCCAAGCATTGATGCATTTTCTGCAGGTTTGGCCAGGGAAGCCAAGTTCACCATAGTATGAGAGGAAGGCAGGCCAGGCCCAGAACGTAGCTTGAGGGGCAAACCTGCGTGAAAGAAAAAAAGGACCAAGCCCAAAAAACCACACCAGGCAGCCTCTGAGGGCCAGTGAGCTTCCAAGGACCACGGACGAAGCACTGGGGTCAGTGTATCTATGTCCATTTTTCTCCTCTGAATTCAACGCATCTGTGTCCTGTTGGTTTGTAAGCCTTCATTTCCTGAACTTTGAGCTTCACTGCATTTGGCTTAGTACATCTGGAGGACTTACCCCTTATTTTACCATGTTTGGTGAGGACTTCACCTCAACCTTGCAGCTCAGCACTGAAAACTGAGCATCAAAAAGCAAAAAGCCAGCATTTTATTAAATTAATTTAACTTAAGCTGGCACATAATGCCAAGTTACTTTACATAAATAATGAGGATGCAGTGACAATCATGGCGATTTTCACCTGGTTTATATAGCCTGACATTATTCTCAATAATTACATTTTTATTTCATCATTTGTTTGTATATTTGTCTATTTCCTTAAAAATGACTTTGCTTCTTATTATCAATATCATGTTGCTGTTTATAATATTTATTGTTATTGTATTGTATGTTATTGGTTCTTTGTACAGTCCAGAGATAACGTACCTGCAGACCAGCCATGGTTCACAACTAACAGTGTGTTGGTAAACATATATAAAGACAGCTGGATATAAAGGATAAAAATACATTTCATTGAAAAGAGCTGTGCAGCTACAATAATGCAACCACCATGCCATCTGTCTCAAAACAGATTAATGGAGATTCCATACACACACAAACACACAAAAGTCCATCAGTATTATATAGAAGGGTGTGTTGACCATTCGGTGGGTGGGCTTAGTCGATGTGTCCATGAGAGTGATGTCATAGGGTGTGAAGGACTGACAAAATTTGTCCTTCACCGGCCTACGGGGATCATGGGCTGAAGGTGTCAACAGGATAGCTTTACTATGAGAGGGCTTTAGCCTACTGGTCTAAATCCAATTACTGCAGTATTACTCTTGTTCAGATAATGCAGTATATCTCTTCTGTAAACGTAGAAATCAGTTGTTGACATTCAACTATGCCGTGACAAAAATCTGTTTTTGTGGATTGACAGGAGAAAAACAATCAAAATTGTGTAGCAATGTAGGGCGACCGAGTTTCCTTTTTTCAAAACCATATGCTGGAACTTTACAGCATGGTGTCTACAGGATGTTCTCGCATTCTCTCAGAGTTTACTGTCGGTCAGGACTCAGCCATAGCACAAAGGCAGAGACACCCTCAGACGGGCCTCGCCTTCAATACAAGAAGGGCTGCTGAGAAAGTTAAAGGCTTAGGTCTGTACGAGCGTGATCAATCAGCCTGGCTTTTAATGAGGCAAGCCACTCCATGCACTTATGATAATGCCCAGTAACCCAGTTTCACAATTAATAATCCCCTTTCAGCTGTGAGTGTCACGAGGACACTGTAGGTCCCTGCAGGTTCTTGTTCTCTATGCCTCTTTCTCATTTCAGACTTCTTTCTCATGCAGCAATTGGAGTAACATCAACACATTCTCAACCTTTGCCATTTGTAGGTGCTGTGATCTGTTTTTGCTACTTGTACAATAATTCCACAGCTTCGCCTACATTATCCTACTTGACCTACTTCTTGCCCAGTCAGTGTGTCTCAGACGTTTCAACAAGAAACACAAATAGTGTCACCGGTTGTCTCTGTTGTACATGTGGCCAGCACGGCAATCCTCTGTTCCTTAAAATACAAATAAAATATATACAATTGCACATGATTATGACTGTTATCAGCAGCAGGGTAAATTAAAAATACATCACTAAGGCACTTGAATATGTTTTAGGGGACTTTATACTTTGGCATACATAAGTTTAACTATTTTAGTAAATTATTACTTTTAATTAACCACATTTCTGAAGGACAATCTAAAAATTTACTTACTATTTCCGTCAAAACTGGTCACAAAAATAATTCTAAAATAGGTGATGTTTTCAATATGAAGACTGAGAGATGGAAATTCAATCAAAAAATAATATTATTTTCATTGCAAGTGTGATGTTTGTGAAAATCCCAAAATCTGTACTAAAAGTTTAGTTTTGGTGGTTTGAATCAGTTTGAGTAAGTACTGCATATGAAGTTCAAACAGAACACTACATAGAGGACTCCTGATATTTTAACTCAAAAAGCTTATTTTTGAAAAGCTGAACTGAGTTGCTTGCAAACTGCTTTTCCTCATCTAAGATATGACTGTATTTTTATTCAGGCATAAGTTTGATGTAGTTTGAGGTTATCCACTAATGGTTACCAGTGTTTCCTCCTGCTGTTAATATTAGTGAGGGCACCATACAGTAATCTGGACGGAGGTTTAAACCAGGCAAAAATATTGCCTTTCTTCTCAAAAACTTTGCCAAACTGGCCAACCCTAGCCTCAGGAGCTCAGGCAATGGCAATTAACACACACGTCACAGTTCTGATGGGCAATGCAAAGATTTATGATACAAAATCATTAAATGTGCCATCTGTTTATATAAATGATTCATTATTATAACCTATGTTCATTAAAAGTTCCTGCACAAAGATCGAGGTCGAGGAAACACTGCTGTTATTGATGTGGATCTGTGTTGCACGCACAGGCTGATGTCGTCTCATCTTTACCACATGCCAAAAGGGGTGCAGAGTCAGAGGAGGAGGAAGTGATCCTTCCCCATGGTAGGAGACACCAAAATAGAAAGGGGAACTGGTCTGCACGCTCTTGAGTCGCTGTCACGAGCAAAATAACAATACGGCTTTTATTAGGAAGCATCAGAATCTGCCTCTAGTCTGCTTCAATAAATAATAGACTAATGTTGATTTATTCTAGTCAATGTGACTTTATGTGCACTTTTGAGAATGACTTCACTGCCATAACAAGTTATAACAAATGGTATGGAGTAGCCTGTGGATAGGTTTTATACTAGCAGTAATTTCTAAAGCCATCAGTTGAATTCCTGACATAGGCTATTTTGCAAGGCCGCATCTCCTCCCCTTTTTATGCTTTACTGATAAACATGTTCAAGAGCGGCAAGTTTTCTAGCCCCGAGCAGTAACGTGTGTTTGGCTATGAACATCAGAGGACATGACTTCGCCAAAGTCACGGTTGAGCGAACGAAAAATAACACCAAGGATCCAAGTTTCCATATTAGTTTCCATAATATGAGCAGTAAGTGGCTGTGTAGGCGTTGGGTGGCTTCCTGGGCCGTAAAATGAATCAGAGGCTTGCTGTTACTGTGCGCATTACTGTAATACCTTTAGCTGGACTGCACACCACTGGAAGTAGGAGGAACCCACTCCTGCTGAGTAGAAAACTGTACATGAAACTACATGACATTAAGATCAAAAACTTTGAGTTAGCTTGATCCTCTGAACCTCAGAATGGGGGATTTCTATCACCCGATTCAGCCTTGAACCGCAGCAAAATTTAATACAAAAAAATCAGGACTGTGGTTACAGGGGTATGCGGTAATAACACGAAAGTGAGTGGAATGGCTGGCATTTGATATGGTGCGTTGACTCGAAGCCAGCTGTGGGGAGGCGGGAGAGAAAGTAGGTCAGCAGAGTGAGAGCTCCACAGCAGCGTCTGTGGTCCGCCTGCGTGCCTGCTACAGTGCTCAGGACACACCCACACCCACACACATGCGCACAAATGCACTCTTATGCATAACACACAGTGCCCCCACACAAATACACACAAGAGCAAAATCATAAAAGGTTATTTACAGTGGTTGAGAGCTTCTGCTGACAGTCAAGGTCTCTGCCCTTGACTGCAGGAAGCAAGAACAGAGGCTGGGCGAGAAAGAGAAAGAGAGACGGCAAGGGATGGGAGGGAGGTGAGGGCGTGCCAGAGCAAGACTTTGTGGACTGAATAGAGACTCTGTGCAAAGATTACTCTCCAAACACTACGCTATGAGTGAGGCCTAACACTATTCATACACTAAATATAGGCCATATACACAAACCAAAGACCAGGATCTATCTACATAAGAAATCAGCATCCATAACAGGCTTCATATGGCTGATAATGATGCTAAAAAGCAATGGATACTCATTAATTACATCATCAGTGCTAGTTTAAACATTTCTGACGAAGATTTGTAGGTAACAGTAACTGAATTCCCTATTATAAAGAATTCCACACCTCTGCATTGTGAAAGAAAAACAGTTAATAGCGATGACATCAAATCGTGGCTTATTGCTCAGGAGCCTGCCTATTGTTTGATAAGGCTTTAATTTAATGCGGCGAAAGATTAACACCGGTGTAAAGTACATAAACAACCCTACAATAAAACCTATTTTTGGGATACTTGTAAAGTTTCGGTTACAAAGGTGGATTCACCTCTACAGTCATTTTGAGGCTTTAGTTAATGGTTGTGTGAAGTGTAAATGTCTTTCTGATGTTTTGCCCACTTATATGATAGTTCCGCATATCAGTTAATATTGTACAGTATGAAAAAAAGGACCTGGCATTTACTGTGAAATTCAAGTCGACAAACTGCTTTGACACAGAGATGCATTGGGTTAACAGTTTTATGCCTCAGTCAGTTGTGACTGGTAAGTCAGAGCAAGTTTCCAAAGTTGACTCAACATTCCCACACGTGAAATTCTCTGTGGTTTCATCAGGTTAAGGAAAACACTGGCGACAATAGTCTGTAACTTGCCCATTGCATTACTCTACTCAGCACAGTTCTGACTGAAGTACAGTCCAAGTCTACAACTAAGAAATATGGGGATGACTCCAGCGAAAGTGTGTGAAATACTGTTCCACTATAAACCTTTATCATTTATTGCGTACAAACATGCACGCTGCAGCTACCGACACTGATTTGTTTAGATATAACAGCTCTTTTCAGTGAACTCGGTAAAACAAGAGTCCTCCATTACACGTTATCTAGAAAAAAACCACAAGAAATTCCACTAACCTGTCCTCTGCATTATAAATTATGTATCTGTGGAGGACATGCTTGAAAATGTGTCTTATATTGTTGGTTTATATGAAACTCAGCAGCAGGATATATGGATAAGTCATTAAAGCTGACCCACAAACTAACCTCCGCTGAGAGCCAGAGGAGGAAATTCCAAGCTAAAAAACAAAGGTTACATAAGACGGGCCTAGTGACTGTGCCATGAGATTATTTGACAGAGGAATTAGCTTTCTGCATTTTATCATTCAATTGCAGAGAATTTGTGTTATGTTGACTCACGGCCTCAACCACACCAAAACTGATCACCATCAGATGAGGGTGTGGATTTCCAAGACCTACTTCCAATGCAAAGCATTCTTACAGTGAGGCATTTTCAGCTGTAATAGAACTGGTTGTCTGTGACCAAGCACTGCGTCAGACTGCAATACTGTGGGTATACAGTGTAAAAGCATTGGTGACGGTGCAGGCCAGCTTTAATGAGTGCCAGCTATGCGGGGTGAGGGGAAAAAATATTTTACAAATCTGATCTCTTGACACAATTTATGAGAGGAGGAATCAATTATTTGATGTTTTTGCACATTTGGCCAGTTCTGCTGCTAAATATCTTGCACCTAGACATATCCTGTTGATTGAACACATGTAGCTCAACGTCAACTTGAGCAGCACCCAGCAGCCTCTTAGTTTTTATCTACAGTCTGGACTGACTTTACTTATGCAAAATCTGTCATGGAAAATCTAAATACTGTAGTGATACAAGTAACACCGGAATCGGAGCTAACCTAGCTAACTCAGCTGCAGCGAAGTGACAACGTGCTTTCCAGCTGAAATTTGTCACCCTGTTCCTTTACTGTGACACAGATGTCCCCGCAACTGCGTGACCTGCCAAAATCAAATTTTTCTTCTATATTTACCACCCGTATCAAACATAAGGCACAGAGAAGGATTGGTGACAACTCTCACCCAGCTAATTCACATGTCAAAACTGTCTCCCCTGGAAGGAGACTCTGAAATTCAAAACCAACCTTCTCAGGACCAGCACGGCTCCTGGGTTCGTTCAGGTTGTAAACTCAGATGCACTTGCACTGATAGCAACCTCTGACTATGATAATGACCTCAAAAGCAATCTGCACTTCTAATTTTTCTTGCTGTTATTATGCACTAATTTACGACTGTATGTGTTTTTTCTGTGTTTGTCTGTCTTGAGAGTTGCACTAAGACCAATTACTATCAACTGTGTTCACAATTATTATTCCACTTCCATCCACTAATGCTGATTTTAAATGCTCACCTAGAAATGTTCTGTTACAGAGATGACAAGATGCCAAAAGTTTGTAGACATCTCATTTGTTTTAGTTTAGTTTTGGGCTTATGTTTGAGGAAGGTACCGAGCTCCTGCAATTATGGCAGATATTGGTAATAGTAGCTTTGTTGGATGAGAAGCTGTAGGAGCTAGCGATCCACTGCTAACATGCCTGAGTGCGCAAATGTTGCTGATTCCAGGCTGCTAAATGTCACACAGGTTAAAGTAAAAACACACTCTCTCAGCAGGCGCACATACAGAGAAATGCTCTGCTTCCACATAGATAAGCTAATGTGCAAACAGGTACACACCCACATAAAATTACCTGCAGTCACACCACATCACAATCCTATAATCAAACATCACAACACACACACACAGACAAGCATTTACAGAAGACAATGACTGGGTGAGTAAAGGCACACGTGAGACAAAAATGAGATATATCTCGTGTCTCTCCATCTGTTCCTGGTCACGAAGGAGGAAGGAACGCACCATCACCACACCAGAATCAACAATGTAACAAAAGATAATTTGCACAAACGATTAGTGATCAGTGCCCCTAGAATGTATGACACATCTCTACATATCGACTTTGAGACATCAGGTAAAGAGAAAATCACGCCTTGTAAGCTTGTATGATACATACAGGTGTAGTGTACAATACAAAGAAACAACAACGGCGTCTATGACAGTTGACGAAGAATTTCCATTGAGCTACTGCACTGGGCCCCGAAGGCAAGTTCACAGCTGAACCCATAAAAATCTGGTGGGCAGGCGAAGGGATCGCTGCACAAAAGACACTTTGTCCAGCGTTGTCGACACCCAAAATTTTGACTAGACACTCCATATGAGAGACTATGTGTTTTATCTGACTGGGAAACAATCATAAATTAAATTTGATTTGGCAGTATCACATGATTACGTTTCTGCAACAAGAAGACTGATTTTCCTCATTCCTACAAAAGAAAAAACTTCCTCTTACAGGCATCAGCATTCCATTCAATTTGTAAGTCATTCATTCCAGTGGTGAATGAATAGTGTGCCTGCTTTGACAGAAGACACACTGCACACATCAAGTTTATTTCAAACATAATGCAACTGGAAGTTTGGAGGGATAAGCTAAAACGACCTCGTGAACCTTCACAAAATGGATACTTCCGTCAGTGGTTGAGTTAGTAGGCCAACAGGATAGTGAATGGAAAAGAAGACCAGCAGCTGGTAACGTAAATAATAGACTGTCGATAATAATGACAACCCCCTCCGGTTTAGAAGCAGCAGTGCTAAATCTGACCATGAACAACACATGATGCCTATCTAGTGAACGAGCAACAGATCTGATTTCAATAAAAGTGGAATTCCCCTGGCCTTTTGACAGCGCCTCCTTTTTGCTGCAGCCGTGTCCCGTTTAACAACAGGATTAGTGGGTTAGTGTGCTAATTTTGGGGGTTAACTCCAGCTTTTCAAATCTCACAAAGATGGGTTGAGGTTAACTGACAGTGCAAACCAAACCTATAAAGGAGTAGACTTTGTTCGGACTTACCTATCAAAACATACAAAGAAACACACCCACATCAGTCAAATTCCTTCAGTATTCCTGATAGTGAAAAGTTCAGTGAAGCCTCCTGCATTTGTTCAAGATCATATATAAAGTATTTTCAACATTCACCAAAAACAAAGGACTCGTAGACCTTAAAAATGTTTTCAACACATTAATTCAGCTACTGCTACATTGGGCTGTATTCATCTGTAGCAATAGATACAAGACCGCTGTTAGGCTGGGTTGAAACACTCTTAATATATATTTTTAATATATATATATTTTTACTTCATAAGAAAACATCATAAAAGTTTCAAATCCACTTCTCTCCCCCACATCTGTCTAGTTAACTTTTGACATCCTTATTTGCTGTCTATTACATTTGGTATTATTAAATGTTTTACTTGTGTTTCTATTCCAGATTATTTATTTCAATGACCAACCTTTTGCTGCTTAAGTGAGTTCATTTTCCAGTGATATCAACAGTTTAATCTTATCTCATTTTTTAAATATGCTGTGCCAGATCTGTTAATAATCAGTTCGTGACTGGCCGTTTGCTCCAAAGCACGCTTTTTTCATGAGTAAATCTTATTTTTCCTCATACAGAGATATTCATATGACAAGTATATCCCAATTTTAAAGGAGGTTTACTTAAGCTTAAATGTACATTTATGAGCTGAGCAGAATTATGGAGGAAAATATTAAGAGTGGATATGACTCAACATATGCAGGTACTCAATATTAAAGAATATTTTTTTTAATCAATTTTGATATGCCCAGCTTTAATAAACCAATTTCCTGACAGCTAAACGATGCAAATAAATGTGTGTGCGTGTGTTTTTAATTGGAAGAAAATCATCATACTTATGAAATTGTAACAGTTTGTATTCGTAACACCCAATACCGTCAGATTAATTATATTCATTACAATTTTCGACACTAAAAGTAGATTTCTTACCTGGCAAAGCTGGTGGTGAAAGTGGGAGATGTCGGGAAAGTCTCATTGGCCCTCTGCACCACCGAATTGTCCCCCTGGCCTCTGTTCCAGGCACTACTAATGGTCGTTAGCAAGGGATACAAGTTGGATACTGGCTTCTGATCCTTCTGCTGCTGAGCTTTATTGCTGTTGCTGGGGCTGACGCCAAAGTGGTAGCTCTGTCCTCCTGAAGTACTAACCCCACAGATGGAGATGGTCCCGGGACTGGGCAGGTCTGGAGAGGGTGTGCGGCTCACTTGGCAATAACTCTGGCCTGCTGATGTCTTCTCCTGTTTAATAACCCCTGGAGTACAGAGCTGAATAAAAGCGGCATCTTTTTCTTTCTTCACCAATGTAGGCAAAGTGGTTGTAGGGGTGAAAGTGGCAGTAGTGGATATGCTAGAGCTGGACTGACCTGGACATAACACATTGCTTCCATTGAGTGTGATGGAGGCCACACCACTGCCATTATTGTTCCCACCTGTGATGGACTTGTTGTCCCTGTCTGAGCCAACGTCTCCAAGTAGAGAATCATCTGTCAGAGTGGAGAGGAAAGCATCATCCCCAACATAAAAATCAGAGGGCGAGCCAGTGAGCTCAAAGTCCTGGAGCAGGTCCAGTGTGTTGTCACTGAACAATTTCTGGTTTATGTCCACTTCTTTCCCAATGTGCCCGAAGGCATCGTGATCCAAATCGATAGGATCCTGGTCTCCTTTATCCATGGAAAAATCCTCTGCTTTCAATGGGAAAAAGTTGGGGTCTGATCCCCCAATAAGTGACTCCATGGAGGACTGGGAAATATCTGCTATGCTGGCCTCCACCTGAGGAAAATTCTCCTCCAGAGTTTGGTGGCCAAAGCTGCTGGATGTCTGTGTGGGAAGCAAGTGCTGTTGCTGAGGCCGCTGATCT
Source organism: Brotula barbata (assembly GCA_900303265.1). NCBI lineage: Eukaryota > Metazoa > Chordata > Actinopteri > Ophidiiformes > Ophidiidae > Brotula > Brotula barbata. The sequence goes on from OMNV01006659.1 coordinate 52,471, forward strand.
TTGGTCATACCCCTTGGCTCCGGGTCTTCCAACAAGAGACCCACGGTGGCAGTGAGAGAGGCAGAGGTAAGCTCCTCTGGAAGGGGGCTGTTGCTGAGGCCGTTAGGAACAGTTCCTGGCTGCATCAAGGGGCTGGATGGAAGAACGACAGAGGTGGCAGACGTGATGGACATGGCACGGTGAGGAGCTACTTTCAATGGAGCTCCTTCCTCTGGGCTTTCAGTGTACACCAATTTGCTTAAATGTTCATCTCTTCTGTATGCTAACTTCTTCACTCCACCTTTATCCATCTTTTGATTCTAGAGAAAAACGAACAGGTTAAAGGCTTAAGAGCATAACAATCACATGAATTGTACTCAATTAACAGAAGACGTAAATAGCTGGTGTTTCTGCATTCCAATTTAATGTGAAAGCCAATCAAAGAAGGCTCGGGCAGATAAATGACATGTACTACACAAGTGTGGCGAAAGTTGCCAACCATGCCCCCCCCTCCTCCTCCGCGCGCCCTTGACAGCTAACACATCGAGCTACAGAAGCTGCTATGTTTTTAGCAAATACATTTACAAAACACCACCACCCGGAAAATAAGTGTGTGGTCATATTTTGCAGTGTAATTAAAGTGAGCAGGCTCCACATGTATTTAATTCCAAGTCACATGCACAGAGTGCGACGCAGAATGGCAAAGTTAACCCAAGTCAAACATATGCTAACGTCAGCTAGCCTGCTGCTAACTCTTAGCATAAAACAGCAGCATTCCGCTCGAATGACGCTGACAGTGATCTTAGCATGCTAGCCACCCAGCTAGCACCACCGATCTACCAGCACAATAAATCATGCCATGCTATTTGTCACCGGCTACCAGTAATATCGTCACCCAGTCAAGTAAAAGCGCATCGTTATACTTACCCTTGAAATGACTGACTGGTGATATGAATCCACAGATCGTCTGTCAACATTGTTTTGGTTGAAAGTGGCAATCAACAACACCAACACTGAGTCAATGTTTACTACTGACGCATCGAACACTAGCTACATGGGTAGATACGACGAAAATAACGCACGCCCGCGATTTTTTTTGTTTTATCACACGGATCCAATCTAGCAGTAAAATACGACACGAAGAGCGTTAAAGCAGTTAAGCTATGATGATTCGCAGCTACCCATCAAGAAAGTAGGCGCTAACCTCCAGGAAAAACATACAAAATGGAGAACCGAGCAAGCCAGTCTTTAGCTGGCCTGTTTACAACAGGCAGTGCCTCCTGCAGACCGCCACTGCTTACTGCAGCTTCTTGTGCAGTTCCAGTCAAACACTCTGGTCCAGGTAATTTTATCATTATTACCTTTATTATCATATATTCTGTATCAGTCTTACCTGCTACAATTGGACCGTTTAGCAAAGCTTGGCTGAAAAGTTCAGGCCAAACTAACTAAAATCATATTCAGATCCGAGCTTATGAGACATTAAGGGAATCAAAGGCTTTGGGTCCATTCATCTATCCATCCAGCAGCAGCCTTGACATAAAAGTGTTTTTTTCCCTTTATTCAGAAGACTGAATAACGTGAGAGAACTACCAATGTCCTAGAAGGACACTCTATATGTTAAAATGATGGTAATACCACAAAGAGACCGGAGCTCTCACTTTTGCTGCAGGCTAGACCTATAGACCAAATACTATTGCCTTCAGATAAAATGTTATGGAAAAAAGTTCTGAACACAATTCTGAGATACCATACAGTAATTGTGATAATTATGATCTGAAGTACATGGATTTTTTTAAAGTTTTAATAGCTTTTATCCAATATTCCGACAATGTAGATCTCCATTTTTCCATACAACATATTGAAACATTCAATTCCTTTGTTGCCCAATAGCCTGAAGAGGCCTTAGCAAAATTCTGAAGAGAGCTAACATAGCTCTTATGATACGGTGTTGAAAGCTAAAGTCAAAACATTTTACATTGTAAGCTGAATATGCTTTTGCTGTTTTTTCCACATTTTCCACATTTAATACATTCATAATTTGTGCAAATAACAAAAATAAGTTACTTTAGACATGTTGAAATTTTAAAATTGAATAGTCACAAGACAAAGACAACAAAAATAATTACATGAAGTATTCATATCTGCAGAACTCTATTTCCCTCTGCCCTATAAGCACTCTGAGTCACTGAAATGGCTGCACCCTTAAGCAGTTGATGACTATTAGGTTATTGTTCATTTGTAAGTTGTATTTACTGGGTAAACTACGTTACATTTATCTGAATAATGATTTTCAAATGGTGCAAACAAATAAGTTCATGAAATACAGATAATTCAAGTCAAAATAAGTAACCAAAAATCTATGATTTCATCTTACTGCAACTGCAAATAAATTAAACGCTCTGGATATATCAATTGACACTTCATCTGGAAAATATGAGTACATACACTATGCCTGGGAGAAGAGATAGGCTGCCATGTGCAAAGGGATCTGCTCAGAAGTTATTAGTTTGAGCTTGGATTATTTCCTGCTTTCACAACTGCACGCATTGTGCTATTTTCCACAAGACAGCAAATTTACTGCTTTGTCCATCGAATGACACACCACAGAGCCAATATTTGAGGACATTCTGTTCAGAAATGCAACTTTAAAGATGCCAGTAAACATTGCGACATCAATGACATCATAACCAAGCTCGGATGAAACACATTTTAACACAATTTCTTAATATAATAACATACTTGAACCAGCAACACATCAGCTCAAGCTGCATCAAACATTTGTCTATACATTTTTGACTGGTTAGCCACATTGGGGTCATGCTGCAATATTACAGCACATTAAGATTTTCTTGCCTCATGTTCAGCTGGGACCCATATTGTCTTACATTATTAATGCTGAAGTTGCATGAAATCCAACCCCTTCCAAAAGATAGGCTCTAACCTGGGAGTGTCATACAAACAGGAAATAAAGGGAAGACAGGAGGCAGGGAAATTGGCTCTAATGGAAGGATGAGTGAGATGAATAAGAAACTGTCTTTATAGCACACATGGGAAGATAATATCTACATGCAAGGGAAAGGGAATTGAACCACAAGCGGTACAATTACCGTACTCAGTTGATGTCTACATATTAAAATTTATTAAACAAAGTCAATAAAATCCCAAAAAGAATCAAATAACCAAATAAAATCAAAGCACAGTAGAATATTAAGGCCATGTAATACACAAACCACTATATTATTTTCTATAATATAAGCAGCAGCGTCTTATAAGAGGAAAGATATCTGTGTTATGCCGAGTCTAACTCTCAGATTCTTCTGTTTGTATCCCACTCTGTCCCCTGTGGCTGCTTAGCAACCCCTCTCCAGTGCACTTTGCTGTGAATTAACAGGATAAAGCATGACCACTACCTCCTCAAACCCACGAGTCAAGGGTGGTCTCCCATCACACGGCCTCTCTCAGCACTTCAGCAATAAAAGAATGATTTATTACAGCTTCAAATACACAAAACAAACAAGCAGAAAAATACACAGCAGGGACAAAATCACCTGAAAACCTGGTTGTCTTGAGGCTGGTGGCTCCACATGACGTTACCTATTCTGTATAGGTGCCTGTTTGACAGCGTAAAACAATAAATTGAAATAGCTTGTAAATCATTGGCTCCCCAGTTGTATGTGTTAAACTATGACAGCATCATGAATGGCCTATATATAAAACACGTAACTAAAACACAATTTCATATACTGTATATTTCCGCTGCAATATCATGCTTTCAATTCAGCCACAAGCATATCACTTGCTCCAAAATTGATTTTTCATTTTACATTTGACTATGTGTCAGAGTGGAAAATGGTAACTACATCATGACCAATTCAACACACAGGATTTATTGTGTACCAGCAGCTACAAATACAGTATACTGTGGTTCAAATGATTAAAATTTCCTTTCAATTTGCCCTTTCCTCCACAACTCAAAGGTTGAAGAATCGTGCCCTTTCAACTGAGGCGTGTCACAAAACTGACTTTACCAATGCGCTTTTTGTCAGCCTTGTCATACATGGAGGTCATTTTGCCCCTGTTAATAGTAATAATCACTGTAACTGTAATAATCAATTGTTACATTTTGGCCCTATAACATTTGAAGGGTTCGTCGTAGGATCAAAATTCCCTAGATTCCCCAACCCTATCTCTATCCACATTCATCCATAACTCCCCGGTAGGGCCAAAAATGAAACATCACAATCACCCAGATAATGACACTATAACAACAGTTAAATGTTTTTTAAAAACCTACATACTACAATTAAACATATATTTGTAACCCCAAAATTTTAGATTTTATCATTGCTCACTGAGTGCTTTCTTATATCACTATGAGCAATGGGGCGCCCCAGTTGCTCACCTGGTAGAGTGCATGCCATATGACACAGCAGCTCAGGTTCATTTCTGACCTGTGCGATTTGCTGCATGTCAAACCCTGTCCCACCTGTCTATCTCTCTACTGTACCTCTCATAATAAATCAGAAATGTCCAAAAAAACCAGACAATTTAGGAGCAGGTTAAAACGTGAGCATTAATACATCGATGTAGGATTTCATAAAATCAGCGATGTCGAAATGCAGAGATTTGTTATGACTTTTCTATTTGGTTTATTTAATTATTCATGGTTTGCTAATGGGAAAATGGCCATTAAATGCATATAGTCCTTTTAAAAAGTCGAAACTGCATGCCTTGGAGAGTATTCAATAATCAGATGATTGGATATGATGATGTGGAGTGGGATGAGATCTGTCCTAGGTGCTGAATTGAGAATTCCCTTGTGGATTTGGATGATGTCAGTTTTGAATAATTCTGTGATTTGTTTATAGTTAGTAGGAGTAACATTGATACCCAACATCACAGCAGTTTATGTCATTTCAGTAACAACTTGTGTTTGTGTCTGTGTGTGTGAGAGAGAGAGAGAGAGAGAGAGAGAGGGAGAGGGAGAAACCACTACCTATAAGCTTTTGAGCAAGACACTTGACCAATCCCTTGACCCGTCTCTGTGGATAAGCGCATCATCTGAAAATGTGAATGTAAAAGCCTCGGCGAAGGCTTTCAAAACGGGATTAAAATCCGCAACCCTGCACGTGAAAGCTGCATTAGATCTGAATCCTCTGAAGCTGCTCGTCGCCTTGGCTACAACACAACATCACAAAAAGCTGCACGCAGCCCGCCTTATCGTTTGCAAATGTCATTTTCCTTTAAGATGATGTAAGATTTCACTTGAAGGGACGTTTTTTTCCCTCTCTTCCACAGCTTGGAGCAACGTTATCTCAAACCTTCTGCCGGTCCAACCATTACCGCACTCAGCAGTTTGGAGAGATGCGCACCGGGTCCCGGTTCTACCCTCCTTCCTCGGAGCATGGGTAATTTCATCAGTATCCCAGTCGACAAGAGCGACGCTTATAAGCACACTGATGGAGCGCAGGCACGTTCTGCAAATCACACTGGGCTGATGTTGAAGTAGGAGCATGGCGCGGTAAGAGAGAAGCTTAAGGTTAATAACTTGTTTATTTTTTCACTTTTTCGATGATGGGAAACATCAGAGTGAAGTTAAGGTTCTGTTGCTACGAGTCATCGCAGTGGGTGTCTGCTACATTGTGCGCACGCTGGTTATGATGATCGATTCCCTTTTTTAAAAGGATGCACACTGGGCAGGCACATTTACGCACGGGGTTCAAGGAAATACGGAAGGCTCATCTTGGGATTGTTTGTCATGAGAGACTGGATGCGAGAACCACAGCTCGCATCAGGACCAAGATTTCGCTCTGAGTGCACCATGCAGCTACACCCCACACCCTGAACTTCTGGGACATCTGCGCGCCGCGATCCAGATTCTGATTTCGCGCAAGAACTGGGGAGAAAATGGCACTGAGCGAAAACAGCAATGCACAACCCGCGAAAGAGCAAGGCCCGGTCCAAAACCCTCCATCGGATGTAATTGAGCTCAATGTGGGTGGACAGGTATATTACACAAGACACGCTACCCTAGCAAGCTTTCCAAATTCCTTACTCGGGAAGCTGTTCTCTAACAAGAAGGGGTCTTCGAACGACTTGTCCCGGGACTTCAGAGGACGATATTTTATTGACAGGGATGGTTTTCTGTTCCGTTATGTATTGGATTACCTCAGAGACAAGCAAGTTGTCCTCCCTGACCACTTCCCTGAAAGAGGAAGGTTAAAAAGAGAGGCGGAATACTTCCAGCTGCCAGAACTGGCCAAACTTTTGTCATCCGAGGATTCGAAACTAGTTCCAGATGATTTGTGCTACAGTGATTTTGATGACGCGTCGCAGGGCAGCGAGCAGAGGTTTTACTCCTCTTACTCCCTGGATAGGAGGTATGGCTACATCACAGTGGCATTCAGGGGCGTTTGCGCCAGAGAAAGTCTGGCTGATACCAAGGCGAAAAAGTTACCCAGAATCTTCATCAGTAGCAGGATCGGTTTGGCGAAGGAGGTCTTTGGAGACACCCTGAATGAGAGCAGGGACTCGGAGAGGCCACCGGACCGATACACCTGCAGGTTTTACCTCAAATTCAGGCACCTTGAAAGAGCCTTTGATATGCTGTCAGAGAGCGGCTTCCACATCGTGGCCTGCAATTCGTCCCTGACTGCGTCCCCCGTCGGTCATTACGCGGATGACAGGGTCTGGTCCAATTACGCACAGTACATCTTCTACCGTAAGTGAGGGCTTATTTTTACACTATGTGTTCCTTAGTCAACTAAACTGCACCGTTCAATTGGTGCGAAAAAATTATTTAAAGCGCTAACAACAACCATTGCATTCTGTACTAAAAGAAGCAAGTGCCCCACCTTCTCTCTACAACCATTTACACACACACACACACACACACACACACACACACACACACACACACTGGACATTTTGCACTAATGTGGTCTTATTTCTGCCTTATATGGTAAATAAACTTCAGCCCACCTGGCAATAAACTGAACTGATTCAATTCATGACAATCTAGTTTTACTTAGTTTTAAATCTGATCTTGTTACAGTGGTGTGGGTGAGCTCACACCACCAGGAGGCATGGTTGGGTTACAGCTCTCAATCTTTGCCTCCTTTACTGTTCCAGTGGTTTGTAATCTTCATTCTTGCGTCCAAGATTAGAGGCCAACTTGCCCACCAGCCTTAGGGGAGTTGAGTCACTATGCTGCTGAATTCTAACTGTACATGCATCATATATGTATAACTGTGGATTACTGCTTAGATTCTGCTGGCCAGTGGGAAGGAGTGTTATGAATAATACAGCATCAGCAGCAACATTTCACATTTAGTTCAGCTGCATTTATTTCAACCTACTTTGCTTAATTGAAGAAGTGAGTTCAGGAGGTGATGCTTGCTTTACTTCCCTGATAATATGGTGTATTTTATGGAATATGGTGTATGGAATATGGTGCGTAAAATTGAAGAGGGAGGAGTCAGACCATATGGCCAATTAAAAAGCACTTTGTTCATTATTATAAACAAGCCCCTAGTTAGTGGGTGGAAGATGGAGGTTCAGGGTGGGGGTGGACAGGGAAGACAAGACATATGGCTTGCGAATAATTTACCAATATCGTGTTGGTGATAAGGGTAATTATAACAAACGTGGCCCGTCTTGGCCCTATCTAAAATCCACCTGGGTAGGATTTGAGTTATTCAACTTTTTAGGGGATAACACCACCATCCCTTCCCAATTATGAGTCAGACACTGCCCCAGGACAAATGGATAGGATAGGACGAGGAGCATAAAAAGACTGGCAGAAAACAAGAAGAAAAGTAAGAAGAGCACAGAGGGAAAGGACAGACAGAGGCAAGATGACAGGAAGCGAGGAGGGGGGGCAGGCAGATGGAGGAACAGAACATCTGCACAGGAGGAATGAGGGACTAAAAGTTGTATGAGACCATTGGGAGAAAGAACTGAGGCAGAAAAAATAGGAGAAGGTGCAAGGAAAGTAGATTACAATGTAGAAGAGGTAAAGTTTGTGTGGTCAGAGAGGAACAAGATGCAGCGGACAAGGTGAGGGTGAAATGAAACACAGACTGTTAGGAGACAGTGGCCTAGTCAGGATGATGGATAGACAAATCAAAAGCAGACAGGCATGAGAGCCCTTGGTCTACTGCAGCACAAGCGGGCCACGTTCAGTTTTAAAACTCTGTAACGAGTTCCTGAATGTGGGACGCTTGCTGGCCTCGGGGAGATGGTCTGAAACTAAGGAGGAATATAGACAAGCACACTTTTGGGGATGTTCCAAACAGATGCACATCATTGTTGTTTGTTGTTTTCAGCATACACCAGCTTTACCTCAACCAAGTCCCAGGTGCGTATGGTGTGAAAATAGATTGGGGGCGATGTTGAATTTGTGTAAAAGAGGTAAAAATAGCAAACAGGAAGACATTCTTCCAGGCTGTCAGTTCCTTAGCATGTTGCACTTTTTCTTGTTTTCTGCAGGCTTCACTGGCTCCTGGCTTCCAAAATGCCCACATTAGATAGTCATTCATCATTTTACTGTGTGCAGTCAGGATGCACCGATAACACATCTGTGTTCATAGACAGGCGACCCATTCCCTCATAAAGTTAAGACTTTGTAACTTCAATTATTGTCATCCAGTCATGCTTGGTATGGAACACACAGTGGATTTCTCCACTTTCTCAGAGCAAAACAAATTCTATTCTATTTTATGAATACTGTATGAATGTTTTCACCTAATGGCCATGACGGATATTAAAGATTAACTGGGTCCAACTTGGTCACCACCAAAGCTGATAGATATCAAAATCCATAGCAGGAGGATCAGTTTTGATTAATATAGCATCATTTACCTGTGTTGGAGCTTTTTCTCCATAACTCTGGTTGCAGGAAAAATCTTCACAATCACCGTCTGAGAGGTGATCCTGATTGCGTATGTGTCAAGCAAAAATGCGGTTCATAAATGTGATACATTTAGCTTTGAGATAAATAATAACAACATTATGCAATGATAAATAGCTTGAACCGCCCAGTTTTGAATTTGGGATCAGAGGCTCCACATTCCTCATTATCACTGCAGAATGGAAAGTTTGCCTGATTAAAAACCAATCTGGACTCTCAAAATACTTCCTTGCCTTGTGTCGTTTCCTTTTTAATTAAAGAATTTTAAGATTTTGGAAATTTAACCCATTGACCAGAAGTATTATTGCAGTTCTTGGTTAACGTGACCTCATAATCATTGCTTCCATATCACAGCAGCAGGACAAATCTCTGAATACGCTGACCACTAACTTAGAGTGATTCATCGTTTCTGCTGTCAAGACCTGTGCAGGCTTGCCTTGTCAAATTGAGAGACACATATCAAAAATGGTATAAAATGATTATTCTTGCTAGGTGTGCTCTGTTAATATAACTGGCCGGTCTTCATTTGGGCTCTGAATGAGATGATGTGTGGCCTTAATGGTTCCTGAACAATAGCCACAAGGCGACAGGGAGGGACGGAGAGAGGTAATCAATTGCTTGGGTGTAATGGAGGTCGAGATTGCGCTGTCTCAGAGCTTCCGGAGGACCCGATTGGAGTTTGGATGGATTGGCAGTGCTTACAAGAGATAGATGATGCTCCCATGAGTAACTCATACAAGTCAAAGTGCACCTGGGCAGAAAAATGCTCAGAAGTCAGGCGTCGGGGGAAGCTGTGCAATTTTTCTCAGAGTGGTCACAGACCCCTGAGCGCCACATCAGTTTATGTAGACAACTGGGCTCACCTTGGGAGCAATTTTGATATCTATAAAATATGTAAGGATGAGATATATTCATCAAAACTACACATATGTCTATATATCATATTTAAAATCTCAATTTGAAATGCATTTTATCATTCTCATGAATATCAAGAACCGGATTTCTGAAGGACCGAGCTGTTAACTGCCTTTAGCAATATTTAGGCTTGCTTGTTGTGTGTATTTTTAGCTCACAGGATGCAATATGACTGCTGTCCATTGTCATTTCTGTCCTTTGGCTTTGTCTTTCTAGAGTTACCTCTCTGGTAGGAAGCAGGTAAAGCAGCCTCTCCATCAGACATCCAACACCTTAATGATCCCTCTGGAGAAATGTAAAACCTCTCAGATGGTGCAACTTGTGTGTTTCAGATACAGGGGAACCCCGGTGTTGGTATGCAGGAGGGGAAGTGTGTCCTTCTTCACTGTAAATGAAGTAAAGCGTGAAGCCAGCCAGCAAAATTCTATCGACCCGGAATCTCATATATGCCAATTATCAGCAGCAGTGGCTGACATTTCAGCTCCTGGCTGACCTCTGCCTCAGCTTCATCAGCTGTATTTTGTACGACAGCAATTTTTGCATCATTGATCAACATCGACCATGCCACTGGTCTGAATGTTGTTTTTGTAAGCCAGTGGTTGTTTTCCATCTATCAAACAGCGCACATCAGCTCGCAGACAATATAGGATCTATATCTGTGACTCCAGAAGTAAAGTTTGTCAAAGTCCTGTTCTCAGCAGCTGGGTTCCTTTTTTCCTCCAGACATATTTAGATGATGACAAAGGCATTGTCCCTTGCTCGCCCTGCTTCATCAGTGCTTGTTGATGGCTGTGGCGTGGTGCTGGGTCAGGGGACAGGCCTATAGGGAGGGGCTGATATAGACATCTCAGTCTGTCTGCCCCCCTTGTTCATCTCCCTGTCAGTGAGGCACTCAATAGCAACCTCCCTCTGACTCTGGGAGGGGATAGACATGTGCCGTTAACCATCAGTCTGTAAAGCTGTCACTTTCTCCACCGAAAAACCGATAATGTCCCAGTAAAGACTGTAAGTGATGCTCTGTGTCCTTGTGGAGACACCATGAGTTATTCAACTTATTGCTCACAAGCTCATCACTGCTCTCCCAGCTTCTTCCTATCAATATTACTGATGAATATTGCTTTAGAAGAGTGGGCAAGTGAGTAAATGTAATTCAGGTTTTCTAATTCAAATATGTGCAGATAATTAAGGACAATATTATCCAGATAGGGTGGACAAAACCTGTATTAGGGAGCTAGAGTTCTCTTTCTCTGTGAGGACAGTCATTGCCATAGCAGGACATGCTGCAAGGACACACTGGCCTAATTTGTGAGCTAACAAGCATGTAAACTACTCTCTTCCCAAGGCACTGGCTGAGTAAAAATTATTCGTGTAATTGGAGATGGGAGCTGGAGACTGTAGTGTAGGACTGTGAGATCAGTGTATCTCTGCACATAAGCTTCCTGCCTGCAAGAATATTAATATTTAACCCACCAGACAAAATGAAAATAGATACAAAGTCACTGACGGTGTTAGATGCAACGCTGACTTAAAAAAAACTTCAATGCAAATTTCAGACACTAAGCCAACAAGAAACATGTTTGTTTCAGAAGTATTTCTTTTTTATTCCTGACTCGTACATCTTAGCTCTGAAATGTGAAAACATTTTTTTATGTGTTCAAATTGAGGACATGGTTCATTTTACCACAGAGATCCACATTTAAATCACATTTTGTTGCTCAAATCCAACTATGAAATGTGTCTACGGTTTTTTAAATCTCCCATTCTATCTTATGCTGATGTTATGTTTGTGTGGACAAAGTTCCTGCTTTGCTGAGAGATATAGTTTGAGGATATCCCCGCGAAATGCCAACTATACTCTCTGTGTTATATGTGAAGACACAGCCTGAGTCTGGTCTGAGGGCCAGTCCCGGTCTTTTAATGGGATTGGAATATGATCCCATAGACAGGCTATATAGATCTGAAAAGAACACATTGCAATCAATGGCTTCCCTGAAAAGATACTGTAGTAGATTACACACACCCACTTGTTTAAATGTGGCCTGGTATGACTGTACAATTTCCTGGCAAGGCTTTTAGTTGTTTCCTGTCTTGGCAAGGAAAGGCAGACAAATGTTAGCTACCACACCCCCACACCTAAAATATACAATTCTGCCAGGAAAATTATATTCACTCACCTTTTTTTTAGGTTGCAACACTTCATTCAGTCATTTTAATGTGCAGAATTCACTCAATTAGAGCCAAACCTTTGGATGAGACCAAATGAGAGCTCAGGTGCCTTTCAGCTTGTCAGTGGTTACATTACAATTAATTCTCCAACATTGCCTGAAATCTTAAGGAGTCTATAATTGGATTCTGGCTTGCATCCTAAATGTGCTATCCCTCTGTGCAACAGCATCCAGCCATTTAGAAACCAGGCTGAGCCTTCCTCCTCCCCCTGATCCTCCTCTGTGAATCACTTCCATCCATTTGCCTGGTACTGGGCGGCTGCCGGATTCTTTTTCTGGGGGGCAAATTGTTGTGCTGATTGGGTTCTTTACTCATGGATTAGCCATTAAAAAGCTGTTAGTGACTCTCTCACTATCTGTGCAATGCAATCATCCCGCCAGCGATAAGGTCATTATTACAGTGAGTGCAGGGAGGTTAAAATCCCCCTTGAACTCTTTTCAGTGTAAATTGGAGCATGCATTGAAAGGAGGTAATGGACAAATTATAGCTCCCTCTGAGATATCATCACTATCGAGTCTGTATCACCGCACTGGAAAAGGCATTAAGAGGTTTTTAAAGGCTGCCAGTTTACTTCTTGTACTTCTTCTTGTTGTTTTCATTACAGTGAGTGGAGTAGTTTTTTTAGTTGTACTGCATATATCTACATATTACTTCTTCTAAATGAGACCTTTTGGGTGATTTTTCAAATCAAGGGTACCACAGTGTTTACGGATTTACTGAATGGGAATTAAAAAGCCACTAGGCAGTACATTGCAGTAGTTATAATTAATTAGCAGTGTAAGACGAAATGAGCTGAAATACAGTTTGGTACAGGAGCTCCTTTCATGTTCACCACATATGTCCGGTCAGCTTGTGAGAAGGTCAGGACACCAGCATATTCTATTTCCAACCAAGATTGATTTTTATATTTGCATGAGGTGTTTAATCGTTTTTCCAATTCTTAACCCCTCCCCCCCAAAAAAACCCAGAACAAAACAACAAAACAAAACCAAAAAAATACAGAGACTAATACACCGACCCTTTCTTGCAAGCACTAAGTTACCCCTTACATGCCAATAAAGTCACAAATAAAACTTGTTAATCAAAAAAATGAAAATTGAGAACATTTGTATCAACAACTAACTACAAGGTGCCTTCGATGTAATTAATTTTGTATGGATAAGTAATAATAAAAATGATTCATTTCTTTTTCCTTTATCATCCACCATGCATGGAATGATTAAGTTAGGTTGCCGTTCTAATAAGACGCTGTGAAGGGAAGTAAATTGTTCTACGGGCTTTATGTGGGGGGAGGGAGCGGTCTTTCAGAGAGCTGTAGTGAACCGCATGGAGCTTTGGGGCTCTCTTTATCTGAAGAAGTAATATGCACATTTTTGAGACTCAGCAGTTAAATGTCAAAGGCAATAACGTAAATGTTCTTACTTCTGTACCCCCTAAGTCCGTTCCTACAGTGCAAACACACCCACCCACACACACAGTGATTTTCTTTCTGTGTGACATTGAAATAGCTGTGTGGGCATTTGTCAGCATTTGCTTGATCAGAGCAAACTGTTCCCTTTGATTACTGCTGGAATCTGTCACCACGGAGAGAACTGGAACCTTACTTTACATTACATTTCTGCGTTAGAGAACTTTATGTTGTGACAGGAAACAACTGACGTGTGTGTCTGTGTTCCAGGTGGGCCCTCTCGGTGGTCATCCTCTCATTGTGACTGCTGTTGCAAGAGCCACAAAAGCGAGCGTGAGGGAGAAAGCGGCACTTCCTTTAATGAGCTCTCCACCTCCTGTTCCGAGACCCAGTCGGAAGCAAGTTCCCCACAAGGAACCGTGATCTGTGGGCCCGTGAGCCGCCAGTCCAACATCCAGACACTGGACCGTCCCATGGGTAAAGGACCAATTCAAATGATGCAGCAGGCTGAGATGCGTCGCAAGACAGAGATGCTGCGCGTGCGAACCTTTGGGGTCCGTGAAAGAGAGGCGGCGAAGAGGAAAGCAAATAAGGAGAAGCTGACTCCGGAGCAGGAACTGGAGAAGTGCATCCAGGACTTCCGTCGCATTCGAATCCCAGATCATTTTCCAGAGAGGAAGAACATGTGGCAATCAGAGCTGCTGAGGAAATACCGCCTCTAAACATAAAAAAGAGAGAGAGAGAAATGAAGATAGTATTATGTCACTATACATGAATTAAAATGCATATTAGGCTGTATGTCTCACCCTCTAAGACACATACTGTAATAAGCAAATATGCCCACTTACCCGCCAGCATGACTAGCGGAGCACACACAGTACAGGACAACGTGAGTCATTGGTTTGTAAAGAACACACAATGTTGTGTATGATATGCACACGTATAAATCAGCTCCCTCTTGTCGTGGCTTCTCACATCACTTGAGAGAGAGCTGTGAATTCTGGGAGCTACTAAAGGCTACATCACTAGTTCAAGGCAACAATGCAACCTCAGGGGCGACATCACTGCAACTCACTCATCAACCTACTGTATCGCATACTGTATGTGCAGATGCCCACAATAGCTGTGCTATGGAATATCACTGCTCCACCAATAACACGTACACATAAGCTATACCAGGCTTGGACTACAGCACTGCATGTCGTTTCACACTAGCATACGCAATATCAAGCAAACTTTCAATTCCGTATTTTGTGTGATGGATTAAAATGGTGTGTTATGAATGAGGACAGCACTGCCTAAATCTGTTTGCCATTGTAAACTCTTTTTTTTGTCTCATGCCATTATGTGTTGGATAGATAATGTTGTGTAGGTAAAGACTAGTAAAACGCCCATGGATAATTGATTATTCCTTGATTGTAAGTGTGCAAAAAATATTAAATGGGTTAGAAATGCGTTTGTGTTTCTGAGTGTTTGAGCGCAGTGAAGTTCTCCCGTGTCACAGATTACAGGATTAAAGATGGGCTTATTTTGAACAATGAGTCAGAGGACTTTGGATGTTTGCACAATTGCTGGGTTTGAGATTTTTTTCCCCCCATTGAATAGTTTCAGAAAAGATGCCCGAGTGAAAACAGAGCAGTTTTGACTTGTGACTCCTCCATTGCCATCAGCACCACCACACACGATTTGGCTTTACGAAGTGAAATAGATCCCTTCCTGTTGACATTTTAATGTGTGTCGTCCTCTTGAGAGGATCTCAAGGAAACGTGAAGAGAACCTTAGCTGAGCATCACAAGTGCTATTTTTAGGGCACTATTTTTAGCGAATGGATTCTGCAGTGCAAAGCATCTGCGAGGAGCAAAGCTTGGGGCCCGCACCACTGCAACCCCAAAAACAGAGTGTGCGTTGATAGATGAAGAGCTTGCTCTCTTGAGACAGTGTGTGTCCTCCAACACAAGTTCAAGAGAAAAAGCTTTGTCGGGGCATGAGACACAGTCCTTTGTGATCTAGTTTGCACTGTGCATTACCACACAAACAGACAAACATACACGTTCATACCTATGGGAAAGAATATTTTGGCCCTCACTTGTTCGCAAAAATTATTGACTCACTGTTGTTTATATCTTCTTATACCTATATATTATTCTTATGCCTTCTTCTTAGCGCTTTTTTGGGCCTGTGCTTACTCTGTACATCAACCTGCCATTAACTCCTTCCGTCTGTCTTGGTAAAGTGAGGATGCAGTGTGTAAACGGCTTATCATGGCTTTTAAATAGAGACAGATTTTTACTAATGGAAATGAGGTTGGTGAGAATGGGTAAGATTCCACAATACAGCCAGTTGGCTCAACAAATTGTGTGCACCCTGTTCGCTGATTCATGAATTAGTCAAGGATAAAGTGGCTTCCTCCTCCTCTTCCACTATGAACCCACACCCATATCTCTTACATTCCCAGCCACCATTGAACAGAAGCCCTCTGTTTGAAATGCGATGCTCTTTTCCTCATCTTTGAATACCAGATCCGCTTCAAAGGAATTTCACTTTGCACTTTGAATTCTAATACCCCAATGAAAAAAAATCAATGCATTTGATTTTGCATATCAAATATACACAACGTCACAGCGTAGCTTTATTGAGGTCCTTTGGCCTGGCTGACCTCACTGGCCTATCCCACAGAACTACCTGAACGCAGCCACTCTGCTCTGCTTACCCAACAGATCAATAGTTTAAGATCCTGACCCTGGCCTACAGACTGCTTTCCAGTCTTTATAGATGGTCGATAACCAACATCCTCTTCAAGGATGCAAAGAAACATTAAATCTTCAATCAAAAAAACATCACTGCCACTGCTAACCACCCTCAATTATCCAGCAGGGTTGTCTGCAGGCCTTACATTTCCCACAACAGCTTTCTTTAGGACGAGATGGGCCTGACGTAATGATTACAGCCCTTGTATTAGAAAATTACAACACTGCAGAGGCTGTGTGATTTCAAGAGTGGGAGAATTATCCTGCTGCTACGCTATTAGGCTAGGAGAACAGACAGTCATTCACAATGGAATAATGGAAGTTCGATGTAAAACCATGCAAACAGGATTTAATTTTCAATACAATGAATATATAATCAGTAAACATGGGATGATGAATTATTTGAGGTTTGGAAATGACTGTGCATTCTTTTCATCATCATCTGGGGTGGAACATTTCTAAACATGTACGTCGCTATTATGATTTCTGACAAGCTTGACAGCTGGATTAGGAAGATAAAATATGCAATTTATCAGTTTTGTATAAAAAATATACAGACTCTTAATGGGAGCATCTCGTTGCCTGCAGCAAGTCTCCATAAATATCCATGTTTTTTGCTCACTCATCTAATTTTAGATGACTGACATCGCAGAGTTTTATTAGCACTGGGAAAGTGAATGGAAATGTGTCTGACTATCAGGGAGTCTTTACATCTTTCTCCTGAGATTGGTGCATTTGCATATTTGTTCATCACGAAGCCAAGTAAGGTTTTTTCCTGATTCATGCACTTTTATGGATTTTTAATGAAAGGGGTAATTTTTTTTCTTTAAAAAAAACAAAAAAAAAATATATTTCACTGACTTTTCTGACTATCAGACTATTGTTTACATCTATAGCTATAATATATATATATATATATATATATATAGCGAGAGAGATTATTTGCTTTGCATTTCTGCTTTATTATGAAAGGTACAGTACAGAAAAAGAGGGGACGATGTGCAGAAAAGGGCACAGGTCGGAATCAAACCTGTGCAAATGCCGTATGTGACGTACACTCTAGCAGGTGAGCCACTAGGGTGCCCCAGCTGTCATTATATAACACTATATATTGCGCTCGTATGTGGGGAGCCTGCAGGGATTTGCGTTGTTAAGAGAAATGTGAGTCAATTTACAGCCGTAGTGTACATTTGAGTTCCACTCTGGCCTTATTCTGCCAAGTACAAGTCTGGAAATACCAGCAGACCAGATTACAAATGAATCCAGTGGAAGAAGAGATCATGTTGAACGCCACCAACATCACCTCCTGCAAAAAAGTGGGGAGCAATTCCCTGCGTGGTGATACAATGGCAATTTTAATTCCTGTAATTATACTTTATTAAAGCAGCAAGAGTTGTTTTATAGATTTTTTAATTCCTAGTTGATTGGAGAAGTGTGTGTAGTGTTGGTGTAGTTTGTTCCATCCTCAGTAGTTACCTACACACACACACCAGTGACAGGTGTCAGGCAATAGTGCTGACTTAAGCAGGCGCTGAGTCCACTGTGAGTGTGCCTCTGCACTTCTTCGGCGCCCTATCTCCATCAGAGCGCTGCACTGGCGCCAGAGCGACGGTACGATAACAGACACACAATCACTCACCTCCTCAGATCGCTCAGACAGCCACTGTCAGCATTGGAGTTTGTTATCTGTATTAGTGGTGCAGCTCTACAGCCTCTTGGCTTTTCCTCTAAAAACCCTCTGGGATCCACTCAGCCTCCTCCACTATAAAAAAAATGGATCTGAATCCAGGTGCAAAGCTCTTAATGAGATGAACTATCCAGGAGTCCAAGGAGACCAGTGGACCAGAATGTAGAGAGACAGCGAGAGAGAGAGAGAGAGAGAGAGAGAGAGAGAGAGAGAGAGAGCCAGGTATCCACACTCACCTGAGTTCCCTCTGGGAATCTGACAGTGGCTTCAGCAAAGGAAAAAAAATAGGTTCCAAAGATAACTGGGCTCATCTTGCTGTTAGAAGGTCAGTTATCTGAACTTGATGCTCTGCAGCATTTGTGCAGGTATACTTAGTGAGGATATTTTAAATGTTTCCTCTTGGCGGCAGTAAGGAGGCTGATTTACAGCCAAAGTGTCTTCCACTCGTCATTTTCTCCCTCATTACTTTATCCCTTTCTCAAGGACTGCACTGGAGAATATACAGGCTCAATTAAGCCATTCTGACCGGAAATCCCTTTGCTCATAAATCAACTCCACGGGCTACTGATCAGCCCTGCTACACAGCAGCATAAGGAGCATACAGGGTTTGTGCTACCGAGCAGGACAGAGGCCGCGGTGTACTATAAATCAAAGGAAGACTACAGAGTATATTACTGCAGAGGATAAAATACTGTCAGACACTATATCATAAATCAAGAAAATAATCACCGATTGTCTGTGAGCTGTAATATGGGACAGTGAATAGCACAAGACAGGTAAACAGTTATGACGTTATGGAAGAATGGACAAGGACTTGGTAACCTTCCTATATGTAATCACTGTTAAGAGGGTAAAATTATGGGCAGGATCCTTACAGTGAATATTATGACGGACTGTCAATATGTTAGTCAAGTCAAAAATCCTAGCGTTAGGACGGTGAGTGCGGAACATTCCACCATGCTGTTGAAAATGTGCTGCACTCAGCTAATGTGTTGGCCTATTAAATAATCAGTCGGGGAACATTATCTTAATTCCACAGAACATTTTCCCAGCGCTGTGCACTTAAAATGGCATGCCCAAAACATAGCTGGAGGCGTTGTTGCTTTATAAAGCATTCTCAAACAGCTTCAGAGGACTTTCCTTATGTGTTGCCCTTTCTGGCGTGTGAGCATGATAAAGACTGTTCACTGTTAATTTCTTTCATGCCTTTTAATGAGGGCCCGAGGAGAAACCTTGTTCTGAATACATTACAGAGCTGGTACTGTAGGAAGGGAAATAATCTCCGTCCAACAAGCCAAAATAATTTGTAGGAGGAGTAGGTCAAAATCATTGTTGTAGGTGGTTGGTCTTTCCCAGAATCTGGTGAATTTGCTCCAGGTGAATATTCTGAATGAATCAGGAATATTGGGATGAAGTAACCATCATATTTGATATTCTGTGGTCTGTTGGCTATAAAGGAAGTTTCACACACTTGTTTTACTGCAACACTTTTTTCTCCATAAACAGTGGGGTATTGTACAATTCACAACATTCAATGCATTATGTATCCAAGAGACCCTTCACGTCAAAAGGAGAACATTAATCGTTCGGGAGATTAAATGTTGCACACAGATGGTGGATGGTTTTCTATCTCCATCACTCTGACCTGCTACCATTGCACTGTAATTATCAACACATGACTAAACATATCAGGCCAAATTACTTAAAAGCATATTCAGGTCTGACTTTATGATACATTCAGGGAATAAATTATGCACCAATGCACTCATACAAGCATTTGGGATCCAGTTGCCAAATCTTCCATGGGTCCAGCACAAGTGGATTACGTGAATCCTATCCATCCATCCTTCCATGTTAAGTAAAGTGGCCCAGATTCCGCCTCCCTATCCACTTTCAACGGCTCTTACTGGGGGATCAAGGGCCAGATGGCCAAGTTGGGAGTGCCTGAATTAATGAATAACTAAATAAATAAATAACAGCAAGTAAACATCTCCATTTTCTCAAGACCGTGAAGTGTTGTTACTGATATTGCGCAACATTAATGGACCAACAGCTGTTGGTAAAAGCAAACATAAGGCCGAGCTGGTGCTCTTCCTTCTGTAGCCCTGAAAGTGTTAAGACCCCTGCACTTTCATTAATCTCTATTGGCCTGTGTCAGTGTTTAGAAAGAAAGGCAAGATTACTTCCATCCCTGGACTGAGGCTCTCATTTAGCCACATGCTGCAAACCATTATTTAGCCATCATAGGAAAGCCACAAAACAAATGGTATTTACCTCATAGGCCATATTACCCCAGGCAGGAGGGATAAAGCTCGGGCGGCAAGAGACGGGAAAAGGAAGTGAGATAGCGTGAGGAGTTTAAACCTCATCACAGAGCTGCAGTATATTCACTTCCTCTAGAAGTGTCAGGCTGTCATTTATCATCCAAGAACTTGACAAATGGCTGAAATGAGCTAGAGAAGGATTTGACACAGATGTCTAATATCACCACCTAATCCTTCACTACACTCTGAAAACACCATGACAGGATGAACTTGAATACCATGGCAACAAATTCACTAGAATGCTACAGCGCCTGAAAGCCTGGGTTTACTGGGTAGGATTATAAAATCACTGACTGATTCTTTACCATAGAAGTGCTGTTTTCTTAAATTAGGGCACTGTTGATTAGTCACCCTCAAGAAGACATCCTACAGTCTATCACAGTCCACAATCAAGAGCTTAACTGTGTGATTTTAACCCACAAGCTTCTTACACTCTGAGCTTCAGCTTATCCTCAAAAGTAACGGTGATTAAATCAGCCTGTTCTGTAGTTTCAGCAACAACAGGGGCGGTTTGATCGAATGTCACACAGCCTCATCTTTACGCTTGCAACATGAACATCTGGCTGTTTGTTAATGAATAAGAGCACCTAAGTAAATGACATAAAGGTGAAAGAAGGAAGATAAATATGGTAACAGCAGGGTATAGATGGTGGGGGTTGGTGTGTAGGTGACACTGAGCTGCCCTGACAGTGTGTGATAAATCCAGGGTTTGGGTACAAGCCATGAGTAGGCTAGGACATAAGTGTGATTAACGTTAGATAAAGGAGAAACCCAACCTGTCTGACAAGGATAAAAGAAAACAAGAAAGACACGGCTCACATACAAGGTGAAGAAAAGCTCTATGGGGTGCCAGGTGTGACAGAGATTTCCTTATAGGAAAAGAGCTCTGTGCCACAAAATGGATATTTTCATGATGACAACTTTATGCATTTTGTCCACGAAATGACAAAGTGTGATTTGCAATTTGTCAAAAAGATGATATGGGCTGTTGTTTTTCAGCGTGTGAAATAAATGATACCTTTTCATTTTGAGCAAAAAAGAAAGACCTATCTCAACATTGCTGTGGACAAAATGTCAATAGATTAGTCAATTGTCCACGAAATATAAATGGTTCTTCATCATACAAAATACATCGAGGTTTTCATTATGATAACATACATTGAATGGCACCAAAGTCCTTTCTTATAAAATCCTGCGTCATACCTGCCGACACCTTTGGAGCACCGTGTCCTCAGAAGTTGTCTTCCAAATAATATAATAATGGCAAACTACACGGGACAACAGATGTGGCATGTTTACGAATTCATGATGCAGTCTGTTGGTAGAGTACTGTTCCTTTGCATGACAGTAAGTGAGTATGACAAAAAACCTATTCTATAACTGCTGGTGTGTGTGTGTGTGTGTGTTAGTCTTCGAGAGAGAGAAACAGAAAGAGAGAGGGAGAGAGAGAGACCCTTGAGCAAATACAAAACCCCTCCAAGGGACTGGTGACATTTTGTGTGCCACACAGATTATTTCATGGATTTTAACAGGAATCGTGATCTGGCCTCTAGATGGCATCCAGCCTCACCTTAATCACGTCTGACACTTTTCATTATCACCACCATGACCGCATCCACCATTTATTCAAGAGCACCACAGGATTGGGTTAGCCATCCTCACAGAATGTAGATTGAAACATTTTCACGCATAAACACGATATATATTCAGCACTCATATTTGTGTTTATTCTCTTTATTTTAGCCAATATTAATTCCCTGAGAATGCCTTTTTTGGTGCAGCTCTGCATGAATAGCAATCAAGGAGAAACAAAAGAGGACAGTGCAAAGAAGACATATTCTGAATGCTGAATGTGTCTTCCTCCAAAATTGATATGAAGCAAACAGTGTGTATCTGCCCACTCAGTGGGAATTAGACACACACAAAAGCACATCAAAGGGTGTGATTGAGGCAGTTTGTTCCACGGGAGATGAGTGAAGGAAACTCAGCCGGTCATTTAAGAAGTGAATTACTTTCATCATCCGTGGACACGTCAGGCCACAATAATCGTGTTCCTGCGTGCCTTTACTGTGCAACAGAAAATTTTCCTGTTCACAAAGTCTCGAGGGACAGTAAGAACATGCTGCTTTCTTTCTTAGTCAAAGGCCGAACTGCATACATGTGGTACTGTGGTGGGTTATTTTTGTCCTTCATGGAAAACAGCCAAATCAATTGGGATGACTACATGATCAGTTGTGATGTTCCAGTTACATTTAGGCATATTGTAAAATGTCCCTTTCAGAACCTATTCAAATACCAAAGTTTTTGAATGAGCTCTCTTGTTTTAAGTGGACATAAAACACTGTGTGCTTCTCAAACATTTGGATCTACTGCTCATGGGAAAGGGACTTACAGTACTGCACCACAGTGTTCTAGTTTCCCATCAGGTTGGATAATGGACCATGGTAAGGGCAAGCGGTGTCCCGTTTCAGGTCCTTCATGCCAGCAGAGGACTGGCCAAACAAAGGCTGATTCAGGGGTGAGGACATGGAGAAAAATGGGGCAAGAGAGGTGACAACAGCCACACTCCAAGTAGGAGGAGGAGAAGAGGAGTGAGGGGAGATGCAAAGGCAGTCCCAAAGGTAGGAAAGAGGCAGCTGGCTCAAAGGTGTGCATGTCCTATTTTTAGTTTCCCTTATGCACATCTCCTACTCAAACAGCTGCTGGGGCATTTGCACAATAAAGAATGTCAGCATCGTGTTTTCTGCAAAGCAGCATCCACACAACAGTGACACTTAGTCTTTAGTCTGTCTCAGATGTTTCTGAGTTTATTGGAAGAAAGAGGAAGCCCCATATGTTCCATGATGTAGCACGCTTCCCTCAGGTTATGTGTTTCTTCAGGATTAATCACTTTGAAACATAAACACAAAGGTGAGGTCCAACATTAAGTCACATGACTGGATCGTGGCTGATTTACATCGCCTACAGCCTAAAGAGTAAGACAGCTGTAAATAGCTTATATTCTTCGTGAGCCATTCATGAGAGATACAACCAGCTGAGAAAGCAGTCACGGGAGGTCATTAATGACATGACGGGGTAGGACGTCCCTCTGACCTCTACTGGTAAGGCAAAAATATCTATCATACAGGCCACAAGGGACACACAGAGAGAGAGAGAGAGAGAGAAAGAGAGATGTGTTATTTTGTCAAAGAAACATGGTTACAAGCTTGACTTCCCAAAATCCTTTAAGAAGTCTTATCAGCTCTCCAACAGCTAGTAGCTGAATCCCCCAAGCATCTTTAAATTTTTGTGGACAGCGGTAGAGCGGATACCTCTGATGCATATTTTACATACAAAAACTAATTTAGACAAGCCTGAAACAATGTCGAAGCTGCTATAACGAGTTCCTGCACACACAGGTAAGGCAACAACATAGTGAGCTAGCCAGGAGTTAGAAAAGAGGTAGTTTCATTTATTTATCATACATCAAATATTTATAACGTTCAAACTGCAAGCAGAGGAGGAGTAGGCAGAACAAACTGTGGGTGGAAGAACCGCAAAGTTGCTTTATGGGTGGATGTTAAAAAAAGCATCTGGTGAAGTGCTGGCTGCCGCTCAGCATACATTTTATTTGTAAATTACATTTGGAGCCTTTCAGACGCCACAGCTGAGCTGGCCCAGAGTGGAAGCACATTAGCATTTCACCATGTTGTCTCTTGGCAACTGCTAGACTTCTGTCTGTGAAACAAAGGGACTGGACACCTTACCTGAAAATAAGGTGTGGTGGTTACACACACACACACACACAGACTCAGTTAGAAAAAAATCTGGATGTTCCTGTTGGTCCAGTTTGACTGGAATTCTGTGTTTCTCCACCAAACATAGACCGCAGCCTCACCCAATATTGCATTATGAGTGAAAGCACAAAAGTCATTCAATACAGTTCCTGAAAACACAGAGTGAATATAAAATGACTCAACCTGTGTGCACGGTAATGGCAGCAAGTATGACAGAAAGTAGGTTTTGGTTGGTCGATTTGGAAAGGCAGAAGCTCATTCTGTTGAAATCAAATTTGGTGTGTAGTTAAGACAAATAGAACTGCACAGGGACGGTGCATTTTGACCGATGGCTTGTTCACTTCAAACAGCTGAAATGAGAGAGGCATTGGGGAGACAGATCCCATTCAATTTCAATGAATTTGCAGAACTCTCTGAGTAAGAAAGCATTTTAAATAAAACATGAATGCAAGGGAAGAAGGCGCTCCTTATACAGCAACTGTGACAAACAATGATATTCTGAGAGACAGCACACTGAGCTCTGAGCGAGCCCAGGGGAGACCCTTCCCTCTCCATCAGATAGACTGTACATCAGAAACATCAAACATGGTCCCTCATCCCACCTACATCATTGGAGGCTGCTCTATGGAGGCCAAACTGACCGTCTGAACCACACGGGCTACTGTATAAACGTCTGTGTACTGACTTTAAATGAGAAGTACAATGACACTGCACCCTCTGCACCCTTGACAGGGTGACAGAAGCTCCACAGCGTACAGATGGGAACACTAAATAAAACACCCTACAGTCATCATGCAGTGAGTTCATTTTTAGCAGCGGGAAAAACATTATCCTGAAATGAATGCCCTGGAAACACGGTGGATGCTGGGGAAAAATCCAGTCTACCCTTCACTCTGCCAGAGCCATTAAACTGCGAGGCTTTAGAGGAAGGCCCAGTGTCAACACTGATATGAACATGTAAATAAGTCATGGCTAATCTCACTCCCTCTCTCTGTTACTCCCTCTCTCCCTTTAAAAGCCATACGTACATTTTAAAGAATTCCCCGAGTCCTGCTGACGTGAAGAATGAAATGAAAGATTCATATCTGTGTTAAAAATTCAAACGGGTGTCCTGAACTTTCAGTGCATAGTCAGTGTGGGTAAATTATTTAATGTTGGGATGCAAAACAGGAACTTTGGGGTTTGGCGTTGGAGGTGTGCAAAAGAAATCCATACGAGGGAAATGTGCTGGATTATTGTCACTTACAGTATAAATGCACTTACCTAAATTTCTCCTTGACACCGTGTTTATATTTAAGCGTGTACCCAAAGCAACTTTGCTCAATTAGATTTTTTTTTCCCAAGGAAATGTGCACCGGCATTTGTACAGCAGGTCAGTGAATGCACCAGCAGAGGGAGACAAAAGCACACGACAGCGAACGCAGCTCTTTATTTCTCTTCGGTTTAATTAAAAAAAAAAAAAAAAAAAAAGCAAGTTAACGTCACTAGAGGAAGTTAAACGCAGAAAAAAAAATTAATTAAATAAAATACACGGCGAGGCAAATAAAAATAAATTGATATGTTGCTCTAAAATATCGCTATAAATATTATAGCCGTAAAAATAATGAATCAGTTTACGAAACAAAAAGACAAAAAGTGTCGCCTTGCAGCGTGTGATGTATATTTTTTCAACGTTTCGAATTATTTTCCTCTCATTTCCTCTACTTCCAATGGAGATATTGACGAAACTCGTTTAACTGTTAAGGGTTAAACCAAGTCGGACATGACAGTGAAAACCGACACCGTACAGTTCCTGCTCGGACCGCAGACGTTGTTAACAGGTTGCTCTCACTCTAAGGTGTCGATTTTTTCGGTACGTGTTGCTCGGTGACACCGGAAAATGTAACGTTCACGTGCCTGTCCCGCTGCTCCGTCCCGTCCTCAGCTCGCTGCGTCACGAGCACAGCGCAGCGTCGTGAGGACGAACTTATACACTTCCTCCTCGGAGTTAATGGAATATCAGTGAGCGGACACCTATGTAAGTCATAAATGTTGGTAAAAGTGTGTTATTTTGTGTAAAACTGTGTTTCCTCTGCTTCACGTGTCCAGTGTTGTCCCACCTGTCCCGACAGGTGAGTCCAGCTGACGTACACCTGTAGCGCCATGCGCCGTATTTACTACTGTGACGTCTTATCTAAACGATTCACCTTATCTGTGTCTGTTCTATTGGAGACGTATTGCTTTTTTTTTTATCGTAGTGTGTGTAACTCGAAAGCTGTGTCTTTATTTCCCTTTGAATTAGAAGCTGTGTCAGATGAGGAACCCCCTTTAAAATGGAGGATTTGGCTGTCTTTGCCCTGCTGGAATGTCCTCTGTGTTTGGAGCAGCTGGATGTCACGGCTAAGGTTCTGCCCTGCCAGCACACCTTCTGTCTGTCCTGTCTGCAAAGACAGGAGACAGCCCATACCCAGCTGCTCTGCCCCGAGTGTCGCACTCCTGTCCCAGTCAGGACGGTGGAGGAGCTCCCTACAAACACTCTCCTTGTCAGGCTCTTGGAAGGCCTCCAGAGCTCCACGGAGCCCAGCAGGAGCAGGCAAACAGCCCACACGGTGCCCTCAGTCAGGGGCAGCTTCAGGGTCAAGAAAGGTCAGCAGCAGGAGCCTCTGAGCATTCACCGCAGAGAGAGGCACAGGCCAAGTGATGTGAGTATAAGACACCATCAGACCTGAGACAGGGGGGCTGGTGAGGGGGAGGGACCCTGAATGAGGCCCTGAAATATAACTCGGTAACTACACAGATTTTCATGGCTAGCAGTTGTTTGTGTGGTAAAGTTAAAACATCCTACTTTGGAAGATGTGGATTGACTCTGCTTGTCACCAGCATTGTTTTGATGTTAGCCATGACATCTTGTTACTTTATTACCTCATATGTTCCCTTAAGGGCTATGCCTGACTCCTGATTAAGATAAAGCTAGAATAGAGCTTCATGGCTCATCTTTGATCCACAGAATTACAGGTTTTTAATTTGAAAATCAATCTTTATCCCCCTAAACCTTAAATGACAAGATCCCATCAAACCTTTTGATTGTCAGAGAATGATTTTCTTGTCATTTTATCATGCAGAACAGAGGTCAGTTTTAATTTCCCACTATCAAGCCCACCACCTTTATATAACTTTTTACAAGTATGAAGTCAGGCACTAGTTGTGAGCGAAACTACTGAAGAAAAAAATCTCCTTAGATTTATACCTCATACCAGTGGTGATCATTTTAGGTATTAATATTTACAAGTATGCTGTCAAAATCCCACATTCATCACATTACAATTTGAGTTATTAATGAGTTTGGAATTTTCATTCATTTATTCTTTTTTATCCAATCCCAATATCAGAAAAATAGATTGTGAAAGTAGGTTCAGTTTCCTTAGATTTATATATCTAAAATCTCAATTACCAATAACTTTGAATGTTTGAACTTTGAAGTAACTTTGAACATGGGCTGAACTCAAACTCATACTTCTATTAAGTATCACAACAATGAGTTTATTCCCAATCTCTGACTGACACATTTTTACTTAGTACAATCTGCTGTAATGGCGTGATGTAATATGATGCAATACATTTAGTTCAACCTCAGCCAGATTTCACAACATTTCACTTTAGCGTGTTTATCTTAGTAAACTAATCTAATCTAATGTCTGGCTTCAATGAGAATGTGTTGATTTATTTGATTGCCTCTGAAATTATTCACCTAGAGCACATTCATTTCTTGAAAGTTCTTCACGGCAGCAGTGAAAGTTATTTACATGGTGCCGCTGGGCTTTAATGAACAGCACAGAATTAAATGATTTTGTTAACAGTGAAGACATTTCACACTAACATAGCAGACATTTGTTGAATCATTTCCATAATACATTTTAATGAATTTCATTTTGCATTATTAATTTATTTAGGCTATTAACTGCTGAAGTTCCCTACTGTAATCACATTCCTGGATTGTAACAGGATGGTGGCATTAAAACAGTCACATAACACATAAAACAGTATAAACTTCCTACAATTCTTTGACAAACTAAAGATTCATTGATGTCTCAAATCAAAATCAATAAAAATAGAAATAGTTGATTTGCAATTTAACGTCTCTATGCTGCTTCCTGATCATCATTTACCAGATTTAAGAATGAGACTCATAGTAAATCTTGACTAAATAATTGCTGATTCGTCTTTAAAAGAAAGGAACTGTTTTGTCTTAACATGTACTCTTATTAACAGTTGTCTTAATCAATGTAGCCATGCTGGCAGTGACAAAACCTGGCCGAGAGCCATCAACATGTGTTTGGATTGGGACATTTCCCAGAAAACTTGGCTGAGATTGATTTTTGTTCCCTGTTGTTGTGGCCCATGATCTCTATGTCTCTCTCATTCTTGTTCACAAACGTCCTCTGGGGTTTTCTGGGTTGCACTTTGTCATTGTAATATTGTTAGTTTCTTGCTCCTGGAAATGGTGTAGTATTGGCAGGACACCCCATAATCCATACATAGATTGATTTCACCATCTTGAGAAATGAATCATGTTGAACAAAAAACTAAGATACTCTGTGACTTTCTTCTGCTCTTCAGGTTGTCGTGGGAGCCGCACACAACCACCGAGGGTACAACCTGGGAGATCACAATAACAGTATCACCCTGAAACACAAAGTGGATGAGAACTGGCACCACGGAAAAGCTGGTGACAGCAGCAGTACATCTGTCACTGCCAGCACGCAGCCGGGCAGCAGCCAGACGGCCCAGCCGCAGTCCCAGCCCCTGGCTCTCTGCAGGGCGCTGTATGACTTTAACCCAGAGGACATGAATCTAGAGGACTCTAAATACTGTCTCAACTTCCTCAAGGTTTGAAACGACTTCAGTTCACCAAGCTGAAAAATTTTTGAATTTTACAATTAGTTTGCTTATAAATAGTTTGCTCAGTGCTTCTATCTAATTGAATTGTATGGCCTCTGGGCTTAGTAACTGTTGATAGTTATTTTGTTATCGTCGTGTACATCTTGGGCTGACATTTATTTATTTATTGAAATCCTGCCAGTATAAAGCTATATTTTTACTGTCATTACCAACAAATCAAACCTAAAAAAGACTTGTCAGCATTATCCTCTTCTTCTGGATCTTCTCTATATCTAAACTTGTTCAAAATTCGTCAACACTCTTTTATACACCCAAGTCAGCGTCATCCCAGCATCTTGCTTCCCCGTGTTGCATTTTGAGATACAACACAATGATTTTTGTTCTTCTTACTTCAAATATGTGATGTTTTTCTTGTTTTTGTGAGGACAGAATTCACATAGTATGTAGGAAGTTCACTTTAGCACTAATTCATAACAATGGTCATGGTAATCCGAGTAAAAACAGACTTGTGGCGCTAGAGGCACAGATCACTACTGCAGACGATGTTACTTACTCTAGGATTTTTGAGGGAGTTATATAAGGGCCTCAGGACTTGTATTCTCTCCATTAAAACACACTTGAGCTGAGCTTTTTTTTTGAAAGGAGATAGTGAGGTGGGTTTTAGAGCAGGGCTGGCCACAGAAAAGCCCGGGCCCACAGACACAAAGGGAGTTGATGTCATTGCTGGAGATTGCAGGGCTCAAAGGGTTTCTGAGCTGAGTGCTCAGGCTTCAGGGGTAGGACACTGTTTTTATTCAAGCAACTTTATGGACTCTGAATTGCTTCTTTTTCTTCCTCTGTCTCTTATTATTTGTCCTCTGTATGTTTCGTCATCTCTCAAATTCTGGTTTACAGGGGGACATCCTTACTGTCATCAGACGCGTAGATGAACACTGGATTGAAGTCAAATCAGGGGACAAAGTTGGACTTTGTCCCCTGCAGTTTACAGAGGTTCGTTTGTTTCTTTGTTAGTTTCTTACTTTCTCTCTTTCAGTGTGATCAATGTTGTGACGTTGGTTGTTTGGTTTGCTAGTTCACTCTTGTAAAGAATCAAACCATTGATGTTGGTGCCAGGTGTCATCAATTCCAGGTCACTGCCAGGGCACCACCTTGATTTTCATTCAAATCTTTGCTCCATGTTTAACAGTCTCACTTGCATTGCAAAGTGCTGAAGCGGAGAGCTAATCTGAGAGTCCTTGGTGCATCTGCAGCTGCTCATTAGTGTGTGACTGTAAAGCTTACTCAGGTTTGCAGCCCTTGCTTGCTGACGGTCATTTGTTTTCCTCTGTACTTTCTGCCTCTCGGAATTCGCTTCATCCTTGCTGGAGATATGTCTGTTCAGTCATATAGTTTAGTCACTTCAGTTCTATTGTAGAAAAGCGTCTTGGTTACATTGCTCTCATCATCTATTTGGATAGTTTTCTTTCATTTTTCTTGCTCCTGATCATTTCCTCCTCCTCTTCCTCCTTATATCCAATACTCAGCCATATCCCCTACTAAAACATCACCTCAGCTCTTTGTCTTTCTTTACCTCTGTATTCCCCTCTTTCATCCTTCTGCCTCTCATGTCATGCAGCCAGGCGTGAATACACGGTAATGCTTTCTCTGCTTGGGTGGCATAACAGCACATCACTGTGGGGAGTGAGAGCATTAACCCTGCACTGCCTGCCTGTGCAGCACTGCTTTTCACTTTGCCTCCTGCTCCTATCTCAGCACCAGCCATCACTGCCTGGCATATTGGCTGCTACTCATCCTCCTGCGTACCTGTCCGTCAGGTTGCAGGGGTTAGTAGAGCAGTGATAAGTGGGCTTATTTGTACTACCGTTAGCTGATCAGCTAGGTGCAGAGGTTGACAGGTGCTAGCAACAGGTAGGGGCAATTAACACAATTTTCACAGTGATCTGTGTCCATCTCTTTTAGCCCAACTCAGTGGCTGCCAAACTCCTAGAGGGAAAGAGTCGGAAGGGCAGTGACACGGTGGAATTTCATCATCGGACCAGCAGTGGGGCCAAAGACAAGGCCGACAAAATTCCTTATTTTGGAATCTCTCAAGTCCCAGCCAAGACGACCATTATTAATGCATTGCCGCCTTCCAACCAGCAAAAGTATTCTGGCACAAACAGCAGCAACTTTTATCAAACTACTAAAGGAGAGACCACCAACATCAGCACCTTCAGTAATTTCAGCCTTCCGGGCCGACAACACCGTCTTTCTGCCGGCCCTGTCAACCGGGGCCGCGCTCAGCACTTGAAACGCCACCCCAGCGGTCCACACAGACACCTGTCACAGGTGAGTGACAACCAGAAATGTCTGTCCTTATGTATTAGCTGACTAAGTATTCTCACTGTATGATTAATCACTTCAATCATCTAAGCTAAACAACATTTGTCCAGGGGTGTTTATGAGCAATAGTTTGCTGTAACAAAAAACACGTGATTGGCAAATAGCATGACGGTTTTCTGAAGATAATAGAAGTTTTTCTTTGAGTCATCAATGTAATGAAGGAGGAGGCCATGACGCAAAGCTAAAGGAATGAATCAGTGAGAGGCATTGCCCTTTTGTTGGCGTCTAAATGGTTACGTTGCTCTCATCAAGACGTGCGGAGGACCACGAATGTGCAAAGGAAAGATGTGGGCCTAAATCGAATTAGGTTGGTGTTGAGCAGACTGAAACTTTAAGAAGTCTTTAATCCAAGTCTTGGGAATGGGACTTGAGCCAGGTTTTCCAGACAGAGATCTGCATGTCAGCACAGTGTGTGGTCTTTCTTAGTCAACTCAAGAGACACAAAGGGAATTGAGAAAGGAAACGGAAAAGGTTCTTTTGATTCATTATCTGATGTATGAATGTGGCACAGAACAAGAAATGCAACTACGAAACTGAGCTGTTGATCATCTTTGTTTTGCAGTTTATACTTGTCTTTTTCATTCTTGCATGAAGCTCTTTCACGGCCGCACTTGGCATGTATAAAAGTGAGAAAGAAATAATCTGTTGGACGGTGTCTTTTAATAATGTCGGACCTTTGAATTATTCTTTTTCATATAACCAAACTGATACACCTTGCATATTTCAAGCAGAGTCGAGTTATACACTACATACACAATATCTCAATGGGATATTTTCGTCTTGCTGAATCAGAAAAGGGAATTATGAAACTTTATAGGTACAGTCAAGGCTTGAGAGACATATACCATGCAAAATGTTGCATTTTTGTAAATACTTTATAAACAATCAGGAGCCATCCTGTCAAAATGCCTAATCACTACGATGTTCTATTATGAAGTCAGATCGTCCCATGATAAATGCCTTAATGAGCCCCTTCCATCACAGTGACGACAGGTTTATGTACACAAATGGAAACCGTACCATTCAATAACTTTAGGAATGCTGTAACAAATAATATTTTAGGACTTAGTCATGCATCAAGTTGTCAGAGTGCAGTGCCAACATAAAGTCGTCGAATGCCAAGTGTCATGCCCTCTGTGATAATACTTTCCTTTGATTTAGTTTAAATTTTTTCTTCTGCTCTACCAAGCAGTTTTATGTGTCAGAGTAAAAATGCTAAACCTTGTGCAGGTTGGAGGAAATCAAGAAAAGGAAGGGAGGTGGAGGATAAGAAAGGGCAAAGAACAAGATGAAAAGCAGGAAATGACAGAAAAGAAACAGAGATAACAGTGAGAAAAGGGAAGTGTGACAGGAAATAGTGCAAAAGTGTTTTGTTAAAGGAAGAGAAGGGGTAGCTCACAAAAGAATGAGGAAGAGGAGGAACATAAGAGATGATGTTGAGAGAGTGGGAGGCTTGTAGAGTCCCTCTCTGTGTCTGCTTATCACGCTTGCTGCTGCTGCTGCTGATGATGATGATGAGTCACTGGTGAAGGTAGTTACATAACAGACCCCTTCGCTTCCACTGCCTTCAAACTCCTTCCTCTTCACTAAGCAGGTAACAGTGCCTTTCACGTCAGTGAGCCAGTAATAGCAGACATGCCATGCCCATTAGAGGAGGGGTGGTCTCTGGCCATAACGCTCTCCTCTGACCAGCGTAGCATTTAGTTTGTGTGCTTCTGCTCTTGCACCAAAACATGTGGCTTCCCTCTCTGGATGAAAAAATGCAAATAGTGTGAATATTGGCATGGTTATGTAAAATTATATGTGTAAGATACAACACAAAAAGCTCAACACCAGATATCCTTACTGTAATGAAACTGAAGAATTGATTGTATAATTAAGTCAAGAGTCAACATCAATCAAAACACGTAGATGGAACCTGCAATCACAGTGAAATTGATTTACACAAAATCCAAATTAAAGTTCTTAATATAGCTGTTAAATGTTTGTTTAGATGGATGTATTTTTATTTGTATTACGTTTAGTAAAGATGACAGTAATTGGCTGATATTTTCAATCATTATCAGCTGGCAAATATACAGAATGCTGAATTTCATCATTAAGACAATCGCTGTAAATTAACATCAACCTTACATCGTCAAGAAATGACAGATTGTGACATTAAAAAAATTGAGCCTTTTTTATTTACCTCTGCTTGTTCTTGTTGCTTAAGTATTTGTTAAAAGGGAAGTTGGCAAATTTGGATAACTAGCCCTCTCCGAGCCCTCTCAATATGTTTACCTGCGGAAAGAATCATGTTCTTGTTATTAGATGTGTTATCTTATTTTGTATCATATCGCACATTTGCAAGACATTTGTGATTTGTGATTTTTGTATTAATTTACAGTATCGTCTAACTCTTTGCCTCTTCACATATAGTTGACAGAATACTTGTGGAATTTTCTTTTAAGCATCACAGAATAATTGTGATGAAATTAAAGAAGGTCTTTGAGTTTGGGACCTTGTTTTAGTGCTGGACTTTTTTAAAAAAAGAAGCGCACTCCTGGTAATGAAAATACTTCAAACCCAGCCCACATTTGTACCGAACACTACAGATGGTCATTTATCTTATGCATGGCATAAGCCTGCTATGTCTTCAGGATATACTGTACAATCTTCTTTTACGTCTGCCTTTGATGAAACCAAATGTGACCGTGCAGCTGTGGCTGCGTCTTAAATATGAGCCTCTTTGTGTGTCTGTGTGGTGCCGGGTGATTACTTTGCAGCTTAATAATGGGAGAGCTTTAGGAAACAGGAAAGTATACAGGGAACCCTGAGCCCACAGGCGAGCATTAATGCTTTAAGAAGTAGTTGAATAAGGCTGTGTTGTAAATAGCAGAAAGCAACTCGTTGGCATCTCTGTGGAGACAAGTGGTACTGGGTAATGTTTCCACCACTCTGCAGTTGTAACAACACTCACTTTCTTTGTTGATTAAGCCACTATTCACCTTTGCACTGCATGGATAAAAGTTGGAAACCACACCTGTGTTTCATCTCCCACATAGACCTGACTCATTGTCTGCTGATGTAAAACCTGTCTGTGTTTTGTTTATTCCTATGAGAATGAAATCTGGATGAATGGATATAAGGATAACATACATAAGTATGTTGTGCTAAATATCATTTTTATACTCCTGTTGCTTTTCAAATAGCGTAGAATTAATATGTGTGTCTATTTTTATGTAGTTGGAGCTCAGATTGAGCATTAATTAAAATTCCATTTGTGATATCATCTTAAAGAATCGCCTTTACTGCATTAATAGATTTTCTCATATAGTCTGCAAATACCATCACATTTTGCGCTCCATATAATGATAATTCTTTCTGATTCTTATGCGCTCCATATAATGATAATTCTGTCTGATTCTTTTATAGAGTGAGAAGAAGATGACCAGTGATACTCCACCCACTGTCTCCATGGCCCTTGCCCACCCCCAGTTGCCATCATCCTCCACAGACAGTAAAAACTCCACGCAGCAGCTCTCCATCAGTGTGTGAGTCAAAGTAAAATTCTGCATTAATGTTGTGATAATGTATCAACACAGCTGTATCCAAAAAGGGACAAAGAAAACTAAAGAAATTGAAATATTTGTATAGTAGTAAAAGTGTAATGGTGACAATGTAATATTGACAAATGTCATGGGTGTATTTAAACCCTATATGTGATTTCCCAGGTGTGCCGTCCTGTATTCCTATAAGCCACAACGATCAGAGGAGCTGGAGCTGAGGAAAGGGGAGATGGTGGGAGTGTATGGAAAATTTAAAGAAGGCTGGCTGCGTGGGTTATCTCTCAAAACGGGCAAAGTGGGGATCCTGCCTGGCAACTACATTACACCTGTGCTCAGGTGATTTAGACATTTAGTGTATATTTATGGCAAAAAGACATTTTATCATATCCACATTTCAATGACTCATGAAACTTAACTCAAGTAAATAGACTGTACAGTGTATTGTTCTATAACTTATATTAATGTATATTTTCTCATATATAATTCTCTCACTATAGAACCTCAGCCAGGCTCATGGAGACCAAAACATCTTCACTGTACAACACAGGAGCTGGAAAGAGACCCACAAATTCTAGGAATCCTGCTGTAGTCCTTGCACTGGATAGGATGAACACAGATGGGACAATATACTCAACAGGCCAGGGCACGTTTGTGCCAAATGGAACACAGCATGCAATGTCAGCTGCTGGCGCTGGGACGTCGTCCTTGTATGGTGGTACACAGGGTTGGGATACAGTTAGGCGCATATTTAACCCACATAAAGGTGAGTGGAAACAACCATGCCAACACTTGCAGTAAATTTTACATTTCAACAGGATCTCAAAAGATTCTGGATTCTTTGTTGCGTCTTATTTTTCAGGCTCAAACCAGTTTAGCCATGCTACCAATTTTAATGCTTCATCCAACTCCCAACATTTTGCACAAGTCCAGGCATCAGGCTACTCGCCTGCATTGCAAAGGAAGAAAAGCAACAGCATCCTCTGTGGCATGCATGGCTGGATGACTGAGACCACAGCGCCCTCTGCTGCTGCAGTCAAGGACCAGAAGCACGACAGACAACCTCATTATGGTCCTCACTCAATCCTAGTCAAACATGATTCACACAAGAACAACACGGATAAGGTACGATTGATCTCCTAAGTTTGCATTGAACAGATGTATTGTACTAATATGTTTTACTTGACATATTTATGGTATGTCATCACCGCAAGATGCTTATAATTTATATTTCACTGCCCTAGCCTGCAAAGTCAGTGCGGTTCCACACAGAGGAAGACTCCCCACCTCCAACATCTCGAACCTCCTCTTGGTCTTCAGGAAACCAGGTTTCATCCACTTGTCCCCATGGCCCCCCACCGTTAGAGGTGTGGGCTCCATCACTCACCCTGGGAAGAGATGGACCTGGGATCATTCTTAAAGAGGGAAAAGCTCCTATTTTCAGGAAAGGCATAGAGACAACGGTTTCAGACCTAAATTCAAACCTGCAGAAACCACTGCCATCACAGTCATCACCATCAACCTTGTCAGCTCATTTCAGCCCTAGCAGGTAAGCTTTCTTATTTGAAAATGTACACAAGTGTCTTATCATCAGACAATTGATGGAGCACTCAGGGAAATTTTGTTGATGTGAGAGACTGGACAGTATCATCAACCCTCCTGTGCTTTTTTCTTCTCAGACACAGAGTGACCACAACACACTTAGCCCAGACAGACTCTGAGCTCAGTCTGCTTCAAGGAGAACTCGTCTTGGTCCACAGGCCTCGACCCGATGGACGGGTTCTGGTTACACAGGAGAGCAGTGGCCAGACAGGCTTATTTCATAGCAGTATTTTTCAGGCGCTCGAGAGGCTAAGTTGACTGTGTAATACTTAAGATTTTTTGTTTAAACTGCCAAATACCTTGACTGTCTTGGTGAACAACAGGAGGCTTAGGTGTGTTTTGTTCCAATAGTTACAACTGCCAAATGACAATCCAGAAAATGAGGTTGTTTTTACCTGAAGTGTATGTGCATGTTTGTTACACATGTACAATTATAAGATTTTGCACAAAATACCCACCTAATGACTGTTTCCCCTTTACCCTCTGGGGTCCTTTATGTTACATTTAGCAGTGAGTGAGTGCCTTTGTCTAAATCGACTAAGGAAAATATACTGTATATTATATAGAAAATACATTGTTAAAATTTCTGTGACTACATATGTGATAATAAATACTACAAGAACATAAGTTGCCTCTTTTATGTCTTACTGCACAAGTACCGATATATTTTTGCAAACGGTTTGCATGTATTTGTTTATTACCTCCACAATCCCTGTTTTCGTCCTTGTTGGGTTGTCTTTCAGCAGGACAATTTGAAAAGTTATAAACCATGAAACTCTGTACATGGAAGAACTCATTTCATTTAAGTGGTTATCTAGTTATCTTGTTTCATTTATTTAATCAAAGAGAAATGGACTTTTTTTTATATAGAGACATGAAAGTCACGTAGTCAAGGAAACACCAAGGTGAATTGTGTAGAAAAATTAATTTTGCTAGTAATAGAACTGATCAGAACAACCGCAATGGCCATCTATTTCTGTCTTGATCTGACCAGGAAATATTCCATGTTCAGTTTTTTTGAGTTATATGTCTATGTCTATACCAATCTATATCGAGCTTAAGAATGGAACCACCCCATCACCCCATCACCCCATAGGTGGACAACTCACCGATAGATACTACTAGCGAAATATTTAGATAAGTGCCTAGTGTTTGTAATGCTGCGTGAAGTCACATTGCAGATTAATGCACGAATAGGAGCCAACAGCAAAAAAAGTTGGCATGTAGGATGGATTAGGGACACGCTCTTGAATATTCATGAAGTGCCTTAGCTCCCACTAAATAAATTTCGTCTGCAAAAACAGCGCATGCGTTAAAGAGGCGACCCGAAGAGGCTAGCGGCTGCAAGCTTTGATAATATGGGGGCAACGCTGGCATTTCAAACGTCCGGATAATTCAAAAGCAAATTATCAACCCTCCCAACGCTCTTAACATTGTTATAAACATACTGGGGTCGCATCATACGTTACACAATGCAGGTAGGTCGCCACCCCTTTTTATTTTTGTTGTATTCGTAAAGGCGCCCCTCCCTTCCTCATCTGTGATGCTAACCGGTTAGCTATTGTTAGCTTCTCAGTTACTGTTCAACCCAGATAGTGTGAAAAAGCAACATGTACAGAATGGTACATGCTGCCACTCAACCACTATAGTTCAGTCAACGTAGCATGCTAACAATATGGGATTCTGCCAGAAATGTTTCCTCAAATTGGCCGTTACGGTCATAGCCCGTTATCGATATCGTTTTGTGTTACACAGCGCTAGCTTTTGCTTGCCTAGCAACCCAGCATCGGAAAAGCAAAAGCGTATCACGTCTGCATAGGCTGTATATTGTTTGAGGCCAATGACCAGGCGACTAATGATCGCTTCTGAAAACGTTAAAAATTGACTCTGGGTAGTGAAATTGTATGTATTTATTTGTGTGTTTATTTTACACCATTGGCATAACCTTAACGTTATATCAGCAGAAAAGCCAATTCTCGCTACATTATCGACTGTATATTGTTGGTCTTGCCAGGTGACTATTCAATTACTATTTGCTACTATGTTCGGTATTTCTAGAGCAATAAATTGGAAGTCAGTGACAACGTAAAGGTGGTGGTGAGATGTCGTCCTCTAAATCAGAAAGAGAAGATGATGGGCCACAAACAGGCCGTCATCGTGGACGAGATCCGTGGGACCGTCACCGTCAACAAACTGGAGACTCCCCATGAGCCCCCAAAGACCTTCACGTTTGATACTGTCTTTGGACCAGACAGTAAACAGCTGGATGTTTACAATCTCACAGCCCGCCCCATCATTGACTCAGTACTAGAGGGTTACAATGGTAGGAGCCAGTGCCACATAATCGAAAAAATATTTATTAATAGGTCATTGTTGTAAAATATGTGTCATCATGTTGTTGATTTGTTCATTGTTTGGAAACATTCATTTGTCTTCCTCTAACAAGTACACACATCCAATTCTTAGTTGGTTGTAGTAACACTATTATTTATTTTATTTTTCATCATTAGATTCAATTACATTTCATTGTTTTATATACTGTATTATTTGTGTTGCCCATAGTAGCACTTACGTTCAATGCTGCCCTCTACTGTACATTTCAGGCACCATCTTTGCATATGGACAAACTGGCACAGGAAAGACGTTCACAATGGAGGGTGTGAGAGCAGTGCCAGAACTCAGGGGAATAATCCCCAATTCCTTCGCTCATATCTTTGGCCATATCGCCAAGGCAGAAGGCGACACCAGGTAAAGGTCCAGTGATTCAGCGAGAGTTCCCTGTTAACATTTAGTTTTTTTATTTCACAGTGGCTGGAAAAAGAAGAGTCTGCACTACAAACCTGGCACATTTCATGTTTTGCAGCCGGGGTT
This sequence comes from Brotula barbata, assembly GCA_900303265.1. Taxonomy (NCBI): domain Eukaryota; kingdom Metazoa; phylum Chordata; class Actinopteri; order Ophidiiformes; family Ophidiidae; genus Brotula; species Brotula barbata. Next base: position 91,725 of record OMNV01006659.1, read on the forward strand.
TCGTACTGAAGTTACTTACTGAGTTACTGCACTGAAGGGTGTCCTACTGTTTTTTTCATCTCAAAATAGCATGTACAGTTGTTAGTTATTGACGTAAAGATGAGATGTCTGTTAACAGAAACTAGTAACATCACCCATGTGAAGAGGGTTCCACGGAGACAGACAGATCATTCAGAAAAGTGGTAGAAAGTGCTCAGAAATGACAGTGAAAAGATGCATCTGCCCCAGAGGAATATCTCCCAAGTTTATGAGAGATGTTTTGCAGTTTTACATTTCATCATATATCTAACACATTCACACATCTGACATGCGTAACCACTTCAGGTTTTTGGTTCGTGTATCATACCTGGAGATTTACAATGAAGAAGTGCGGGATTTACTGGGCAAGGACCAGTTGCAGAGGTTGGAGGTAAGAGGTTATTTAAATTTGACATTACATCACTTACTTAAGCCATTAATAAAAAGTAACTTAACTGACTGATAACAGTTATTAGTGTGTAAGATTTGTGTGACAAGGGGCGCTATAGTCATCTTTCACATTGGTGACAAACATCCATAATATGGCTCTATTGATATGTTTGTACAGCTTTCAATTTGATTCATGACAGGTGAAGGAAAGACCAGATGTTGGTGTATATATCAAGGACCTTTCTGGTTACGTCGTGAACAATGCTGACGACATGGACAGGATTATGATACTGGGACACAAAAACCGTAAGCAGCATCCTGTAGCACAAGGGAGAAACTGATGCAGATGAAATTAGACATTTGTTTTCATATCACAGTTGTCTGTCAAATATGTGGTAAAGGAGGTTAGGGAAGCCTTATCTACCAATACTATCAAAGTCTCTGACATTTAGATAATCATCTGACTTTTTAAAAATTTACTGCAAGTACTCCATGTCGGTAGTGCAGCCAACCTCTTAAAAGAGCACGTGTTAACTGTATCGAAATAATATAATAGCTACTGTTTAAAATCTACCACCGCAGATGAACATTTCACCATGGTCATGAAAATTATTTGAAATGTGATCAAAATATATTATCTAATTTTTTAGGATCTGTTGGTGCCACCAATATGAATGAACACAGCTCACGCTCACACGCAATCTTTACCATCACTATCGAATGCAGTGAAAAAGGTGTGGATGGAAACCAGCATGTTCGCATGGGCAAACTTCATCTGGTTGATCTCGCAGTATGTATCTGTGGTCTTTTCTTGGTAGAAATATGAATATTAATAAGAAACTATTTTCTATTCTTCCCAAGAAGTTTGCCCTATCGTGGGAAATCTGATTTACTCACCATTTCACTGTATTTATCATTAGGGTTCTGAGAGGCAAGGGAAGACTGGAGCCACAGGTCAGAGATTAAAAGAGGCAACAAAGATAAATCTGTCTCTCTCTACTCTGGGTAATGTTATCTCTGCCCTGGTGGATGGGAGGAGTACACATGTACCCTACAGAAACTCCAAACTTACCCGTTTGCTGCAGGATTCACTAGGAGGAAACTCTAAGACCATGATGGTAAAGAATACAAGTCTTAAACAGTTTTCACATGTGCTTCATACCAATCTCTTTTTCTGACCAAACCACACAAAGCAATCATTTGCCCCATACTAAATGATTTAATTTCTTTCACCAGTGTGCAAATATAGGCCCTGCTGACTACAACTATGATGAGACCATTAGTACCCTGCGCTATGCTAATAGGGCTAAAAACATCAAAAACAAAGCCAGGATCAATGAAGATCCCAAGGATGCCCTTCTGCGTCAGTTTCAGAAGGAGATCGAGGAGCTGAAGAAGAAACTGGAGGAAGGTATCATATCATAACACGAATATCACTTTTACAGTTCATCTGAGTCTTTTTATGAATCAGGGCTGTGACATGACAGTGGACTGTTTGTAAACCTTATTTCTTTGTGTAGACCGTTAAAAAGTCAATTCGCTCCAATCTTGGACCCAAAATCATATTAACACTTGTTTAATGGTATTTAGCTATTCAGGCAGTATCGGGTTCATCAGCTGAACATTTCAGACATATTTTGTGGAGACCTCTGCTGCAGTCCAAATATTGCGATCAGTATTTTTGGTACTCTGGGCCTCAGAATTATTCTTTGTGCTTTGTTCTGCCATTCTAGGAGAAGAGATCTCTGGCTCAGAAGGCAGCGGATCAGATGAGATGGATGAAGGTGATGATGAAGGGGGTGAGGCAGGAGAAGGCCGTCGAAGAAGAAGAGGTAAGAAATGATGACAAAAATGATGAACACAGTAAATGATAGTTGTGAAAATATTTAATGGTGATGTGCTCATAACCACTTGTGAGGTTAATTTTTCACTTGGTTTGCTTCTATCTGGTTTGCGCAGGAGTGATAACTGCTATTTGTGCATTTTGACCTAACCACGTCTTCTTCATTCTAAAATGAGTCATGAGATAAAGATCAAACTGCGTGATTATTATAGTTAGATTCCATTTTCTTTAAAATGTACTGGCCTCTATTAGGACTTCCCCCTCAGCTCAATTTTTTTCAGTTCCTTTTTTTTTCTTTGGCATGGAAATTAAAAGTTGGTGGGCCTCTGGAGTTGGCCTACAATAAAAAAGAAAAACATTTAAGAGTATGACCACTTCTCTTACACATCACCTGCTTAAATAACTTATTTTGCATCTCAATTTCAATCTCCGTAACATTATTACTAACCTCTGCTCTGCTTTTAGCATTGAACCAGTTATCTAATGATTCTGTAGCCCGCCTGAAGTCATCAATATCACTTTTTTTTATCACTAATTAGGTGTTGTGCAGAATTATGCTTCCTATTATAAACAGTATAAATCAGGTTTCGATCCTCATTTGATTCCTATTTTGGTTGTATGCAGTCAGTTTTATAGTTCTTATTGTTTTGCTATATTTTGTCTGAGTGTAATGGAGTGTAATTTATTTGGAGGTGGTATGCATGTAGGTGATTTTCTGGGGAGGGGGAATTTCCTGATGAACACTCAACTTGACTCATCAGCTTTGCTTAAAAGGCTATGTGTTCCGGCCAGGCTGGCTTTTGATATGAATAACAAAAATATAATTAATATATTAGTCAAAATAAAATTAGCAATTTTAGACAGTTGTTTAGCCTTGGTTATTAGATGCAATGTTACCAATTTCTTGTAGAGTTTGTAGAGTTTTGTTTCGATACTTAATAATCACATCCTTCTCCATAGATGATAATTAAATGTGAAATCATTATGAAAATCTATTATGATAACTACGTGGCATAGAGTAATTTTTATTTGTAGATACATCTTCAGAATCAGAATGCCAGGGCACATCTTTTATGATGTTTCAGGTCTTCCAACATCAGACTCTCACCCAGACCTCGCAGCAATCTTCTATGGATCTGCATTACTGATCCAAAGCTATCGGGACATTTTCTTAACAGCCTGTTAGATGTCTCTTCTCCTCCCTTCCCCTTTGACGCTGGGTTTAGAGAGAGCACTATAGAGGTATTGTCTCGCAAAGCCTCTTTTTTTCTGTAAAATGGATGGAGCAACATAAGTACAGGTTTCACTACTTGTTGTTTTCGTTGATATTCTTAGTTTTGGTTCACACCAGTCAAACAATCAAGCGTCAATCTTCTGTCTAGTGATCCTAATCTGTTCTCCAAAGATACATAATAAGCATTTTGTCTACATCACATTGCATCATCTCAAGCAAAATAATTGTGTTCTTTACTCGGCCCTTGGTATTACTGCAACTTGAATATTTCTGAGTTGACACTTTTCTTTCCCTTTCCTCCTCCCTGTAGCCTCATCAATGTTCCACCCTGTAGTGTCATGAAATTTCCATGTCATTCTGTAATGTCTTCCTCTGTCTCTCTCTTTCTCTTTTCTGGGTACATAATGCTGTCCATGTGACTTAATACACCTCCTTATTCAAGAAGGTTGGTGTAAGAATCTAAATGGTCTACTATCCTCTAGCAACATTCTCTCTACTCGCATAAATTTTTCTAGCTGATGGCAGTGTGTTTCTCTTAACTACACCACTAACCAGATTGCCTTTTCTGTTCTATATGCAACTTTTGTGTGGAGCTCTCATGAATTCGTTTTTCAAAACCACCTTCATTATGAGAACCTTGCACTGGATATTGTAATGTTCAAGAATGTAATGTAATTAAATCACATTCACATTGACATTTTGCTTGCACTAACAATTATTATTCAATGCTGTGTATTAGCAAGTTCATTACTTGTACTGCTCACTAAAACGTGAGCATTTAAGTTCTTGTATGATGGAGCAGAATTTTTTTTTTTTTAAGTCTTCATTTACCTGCCAAACCTGCACAAATTAAATTAAAAAAGCTTTTGGCAAAGGTTTAGGTTAATAATTTGCTGTAGGAAAATACATCTAAAGTAATAGCATTGTGTCTTTAAAGGGAAGAAGAAGGTTTCCCCAGATAAAATGGTGGAGATGCAGGCAAAGATTGAAGAAGAAAGGAAGGCCTTGGAGGCCAAGCTGGACATGGAGGAAGAGGAGAGGAACAAGGCTCGGGCAGAGCTGGAGAAGAGAGAGAAGGACCTGCTCAAAGCTCAGTAAGTCCTCTTAATTTTCAGGCATTCTCCGTTTTTGTGAACATATGATTTTCGGCTATATGACAATACAAATGAATAGATAGGCCTTCTTCTTCTTCTTTTACTTTTTTGAGTAGTGTCCAAACATGGTAGTTGAAAAGACCATAATTGACCTCCTCATTCATACCGTCGGCTGGTAACCCTCTTTTGATGCTCTTGTCTTTTAACTCCTTAGACAGGAGCACCACATGCTGTTGGAGAAATTGTCTGCTTTGGAGAAGAAGGTGATTGTGGGAGGGGTGGACCTGCTGGCCAAGGCTGAAGAGCAGGAGAAGCTCTTGCAGGAGTCAAACAATGAACTGGAAGAACGACGGAGGAGGGCAGAGCGTCTTCGTAAAGAGCTGGAAGAAAAGGAAGTAAGGATAGACAGATTTGCACCTCCACAATTTTTTTTAATGTCAAAACCATTCCTAGCACTGAGTAAACTTAAAATAAATGGATAAATTATTAGTGTTAGTTATTAGCAGTAGTATACTGTAAAATGAATGTTTATAGTGCATTAAGTATGCATGATTTACATCATATATAATTTATCTTTACTTATGATCAATCTTTACACCACAAACCTATTTCCTGGTAGCAGAGGATGCTTCTTACTTGAAACCTGTTGCTGTTTGCTACAATGCAAAGTATTCGTATTTATATACCATTGATTAAAAATGAAGATCAAAACACGTTTAACGTCGTGCATACTGAAAGAATAGCCGGTTTTCGTAAATATGGTATATAATAAGGTTAATGCTTAATTTATATACCATGAGTACCATCTTGAACCACAATTGCAATGCAAGTAATTCATAAACAGATTTCCTAAAGCTGCTAGGATGCACAATGACAGGATATGATATGGCATGTATGTTGCTCTACCCAGGGTTTCAGTTTTGATACAACAGTTGGATCATTTTGTTTTACGATCTATGGCCAGCAGTGATGTGCTGTTGTGATTCTGATTTGTACACAATTTTAATTCTGTTCAAAGGAAGGCCGTAGCCGCCATTAGCTGCTTAAAATACTGTTAGGATTTCCTGGCTATAAACACAGCAATCTTGTAACGTTTTATGGAATCTTGTATCCTTAAAACAGCAAGAGCGTCTGGATATTGAGGAGAAATACACAAGCCTTCAGGAGGAGGCTCAAGGAAAAACCAAGAAGCTGAAGAAAGTATGGACCATGTTGATAGCTGCCAAAGCTGAAGTAAGCACGTACACTTACTAGTCGTGATCATGGGTGAATGGAGGCCCCAAGAGTGTTACCCATCAAGCAAGGCCCAGAGTACCTATAGTCATATAAGTTCTCCAATCGTAGTATAATAGTTCAACACTTTGAAATCCTTTCTTTAGGAGCTCATTGAGTTAAAGCAGTATGACTCTGTTGTGACGCTTTGCTGCTTTTTGTTTTATTTGTAAGATGGCAGATCTGCAGCAGGAACATCACAGAGAGATCGAAGGTCTACTCGAAAATATTCGCCAGCTGAGCCGAGAGCTCAGGCTGCAGATGCTGATCATTGACAACTTTATTCCCCAAGATTTTCAGGTGTGTCTGTGTGTGTTCCGACGTAATATTAAATCATATTTTGCTTTCAATGTCTTATCGTTTAAAACACCTGCTCGGCCGCCGTGTTGGATCAATGGTTAAAGTGCGCACCACATAAAGCAGTTGCGCAGGTTTGATTCCGGCCTTTCCGCTTTGCTGCATGATGTCCCTTCTCCCTACCCTCTCCTTCCTTTCTGACTGGAAAATGCCCAGAAAACAAATGATGGCAAAAAAATTCTCCTGTTCTCTTGACTTTCACTTTTTATTTTGCTCTGTATTCAGTTTCGTACTGCATTGCATCAATCACATTGAACACCATTGTTTATACTTTACCATAGAATATATGATAACTGTATATAGAGTATGCTTTAATAATATCTCAATTTGGTTTCTTTTTTATGTTTTTTTTGTCCACTTGCACAGGATATGATCGAGAATTATGTGCACTGGAATGAAGACATTGGAGAGTGGCAGCTGGTGAGTTTTCTAACAACAAAAACACAATGAAATAAAATCACGTTGCTTTAACATTATCTTACAGTTGCCCAATCTGAGCAAGGATTGCTACTCATCTTATGTCTTTTAGAAATGCGTAGCATACACTGGCAACAATATGAGAAAACAGACTCCTGCTCCAGACAAAAAAGAAAAAGACGTGAGTATATTCTTTTTGTTGACTCAAATTTGAAGCTTGGTATTCTTTGCCCTTTTTTAATCTTATTCCTGCCCTCTCTTTTCCTGCCTTGGACTGTGCCTCCTCTAGCCATTTGAAGTGGATCTGTCACATAAGTATCTGGCCTACACAGAGGAGAGTATGCGGCAGTCATTGATGAAACACGAGAGGCCCAGGACCTCTAAAAGTGGCAGGAGTGGTCGACCTAAGACTGGCCGAAGGTAATCTACTTTCTACACAAGGAGCCTGAAACTAATATTAACACATCTATGTCCCTTTTGTGTTCTAGTTGTTCAAATAAAGAATAATGTACATAGTATATATACACACTGTTAACAAAGAGAGTTATGGCCTGATATTGTACAGCCTACATACTTCAGCTACATGAAGAAGACATCTGTATTTGGTCTCTTTTATTCAGGTTTAAAATACTACCACTGGACTCTTATGCCACAGAACTCACATCTCTCCTGCTCTGCTGACGCTTCTCTGGGTCTCTGTAAAATAGGATAGAATTCAACATCCAAGGCTGTCAATACATAGGCTTCTGGCTTTATTTGTGAAGTTTTGACCCCTTATTCAGCCAACAGTCCAGGGTCTTCTGGCCGTTCCTCAGACTAAATATTAGGCAGGCATTTACTTTTGTGGACACCAGAGTTTGGTATAGCCTCCCCATGGACATAAAGTCAGCCAGCAGTGACTTAAAACTCATTTTACAGCCACTTGTTGTTGTTTTTTCTCTTTTTTTAATTTTCATTGTGTTTACTTGTGTTGTCCTCTTCTACTGACTTGTGAAGCACTTTGTTAAACTTGCTCTTGAAAGGTTCTAGATAAATTAACCTTATCAATCTTATTTATTTGTATAAATTTGTGAATAATGATTTACCTTTACTGCTGGCAGCGGGCTTGAACTCTCAACCCCCACTTTAAAAACTTTCTGAATATTCTCTTATCGTGATATACTTATTCTGAGAAACATGACGGCTGGAAGCCACTGGAACTTGTTGAACACTTATCATACACTTATCTTCTCACAGGAAAAGATCTGCAAAGCTAGATGCTGATATTGAATCCCTTCTACAGTGAAGATGACCCAGAAGAAAGCATCCTTTCACTGCAATCTATACTACAAATCATGTAAAAGTCATTTGTTAAGTCTGAAGATTTTAATGTTGAACATTATTTAAAAGATTGATTGCCTAAATGGACAATATAGTTGACACTGTGTTAAATTTTAATGAGAGGAGCATCACTGATATGATTAGGAGTTTTTGGTGCCTGTCAGTGATATGACAGTAAGACGTCTGCGAGAAGGACTGATACAGCTAGGTGGCAGAAACATCTGTTTAAAATGAAACACTACTGGCATGATGACATGACTTTAACAAACATTTGGGGTTTTTTTGAATGAGCAAATCTGGGTGACCAAACTGTGCACACAAACTAGAAACTTGATGCATGTCCATGTCAACTGGTTTCAGACCAGAATCTTTTCATGGTTAAAAAAAAAGGTATCTCACTCGTCCAGGATGATACAAATTCATTTTAATGTGAATTTGAATTTACTGTGTGTTTTTACATTGTACTCTGTGTACAGATTGTACAAAACGGCAGAAAACTGACCAATTTACAGGTAAAGCAGAGGAACAGGAGGAAGTTGCTCTTAACATTTTATTTTCTTCAGGTCTGTAGACATAGGACATGCATGCCAGATGCCATTTGATTGTCATCATCTATTCGCTCTTAACTTGTTCATGTGAATATATGTTCTTCAGTGGAAAACTGCGTGGTATGTGAGAAGTTGTGTGTTATTTAAGTGATGTTCAGGTATTGTTGATGGAACACTGTACGGAAAGAAAATGATGAATCAAACCACTGTCACATCATAATTTATTGATATTTAAATACTGCAAAAATAAGATGGAAGAAAATAAATATTACAGTTTACATTAAATAATAGGTTAAACGTTGACATCCATCTAATTTTAGATCAGTTAGCAGCTGCGTAGTTTATAGTTGCTGCATGTGATGATATGATCCATCATTTGTCCTAGATTGATTGTTGGAAGCTCCACGGCTGTACTTTCAGGGGTACTCATCACACATGTGCTATTCCGTTGCTGAAATGAAATTGCTGACATTTAAAATCTAAATTCCACAAAGATTTCACGTAACACAAAAACTCAATGTTAGTTGGAGAACGTGATAAACGTCAAGGGACATGCATAAGATATTCCTACACTGACCAAAGGTATTTTAAAGATATAACCCACTATTTAATTGATTTGATTTCAGAGCACTTTACCTTGTTATAAATTTGCAATTGATGAACCAGATGGTTGTTAATCTCTGCACGGCGGAGATGCAACTCGGCTAAACAGAAGAACTCCTCCTGAGGAAAAAGAAGTGAACACTTTCAGTAGTGGTATCAACATACTGAAGGCAAAATGCACAGCTGCAGCTCAAGCATGGTATAGGACGTTAATAAAAGTAAGAGAATGATATGTGAGTAATCCGACATAAGCATCACGAAGGAGGATAAGAATTAATGAACATACCGGACATGAAGAACTCTGTCCTATCTTCGGCACATTGACGTTCGCATAGGTCAAATTGGTCTATAGGGAAAGAAATCGCAGTTAGTACATGTTAAAGAGAACGGAAGCAAATGTATATTATTTTTATTTTTTCACTTTTCTTACCGCATTTTTTATTGTTTCAGCTTTAGCTACAATGTTTGTCAGCATTGATAGATGTATTTCTATCAGTGGACATGTGTAGACCCCCACAATCATCATCATTAGCGTAAGACCGAGGATATTAAAAGTCTCCATGTTGTTAAGTACAGCGTGAGTTAGCAGGCACTCAGATGAAATGTTGGTTAACTTGACACAGCGAATCTGGGCATTTATACAGTCATCAAACGCTGATAGACGTCCTGATAACACCAGAAGAGGTGACAGGTATCTGCCATATAAGGACTTCCAAAGGAAATATGTCTTCATTACCTATGACCAAGTAGTAACATGGTAATGGATGCTGTAATCATTTTTGATCTGAGTCAGCAAAACTGGCAGAGAATTTCCTCTGTCTTCATTCACATCTGATTTGACAAGTGGAAATGGTTGGGGGCAGATGTAAGGATGTTTGAATGAACGCTATTCACGAAAGACTGACAACCGTTACACAATGAGAGTATGAAGAATCCCAAAGTCGACTTTTTATTTATTATTTGTGTCACAAGGATTTGAACTCATTTTTATGAATAAATTAATGCTATCCCACCGAGACACTTTTTAAACTGTCGGCAATACTCCACCGTGGGCAGACGCAGGGGAAATGCCCTGGGTCAAGTAGCTTCTAAGGAAGTGACGAGTTTGTGAGCATATTAAAATGGCATTTATATGTCAATGTATCTATTGGGAATACAGATTATTTCAATTGAAGAAGAAGAAAATGTTAGCGAGATGAGTTGATGTCCTACAAATAATATGTGGTCATAATTTAAAAGGTGATTTACCAAGATCTTTAGAAGATTCCGGACATTATTGATTCTATTTTTATGTACTTAGTAGTAAAAATAACACCAATATAATATAATAATCAACATGAACATTCACTATAACATTTAAAATGCAATCTGTTAATACAAAAGTAGAGATTACGAGAGTGAAATAGTTCTCTGAATGTAATACATTGCTTTGCTTATGTTTCTTTTGGAGTATATTATACGTAGTAAAAAATACAAGACAACAGGCCCATAGGACCGAAGAATCTCACATTGTCTTCTATCTAAGTACTAACAGAATTCTACCCTGCTTGTTCACAATATGGGTAACTATGCAGTATAACTCCATATTTGTACACCCTTCCATCGATAATTTACATACATACTACCAAAATCACAACTCAAACAGGAGTAAATTTTGAAAGGCCATCACTGAACTAAGCAAAATATACAGCTGATGTATTGGTACAAACAACAAGAAAAACGCAAACAAGGCAAGGCAGAAGGGTGGCGACGACACAGGCAAGGGTCAAAGGTGATATGTTAAAATTGTCATTGAACAGCTACGATGGAATTCTCATAGATCTAAAGCAATGGCTCGTATAAAATTAATCTAATGGGATGAAGACAATTAGCTGAGTAGATGAATGTGGCTCAAGGAAGCAGGCGGGGGCGACACCTAGTGGACAACATACGACATGGCAGGGTGTGCAACGACCCATCAGTAATTTCAAAAACGACAGATTAGGCAGATGAAATGTGATTATTACGCGAAGAACCTGAAGGAACCATGACGACAAAAACTAAAACAGTCAAAGTCAGACCACACGGTACCCCGCGTAGCTTCTAAGGTAAAATGAGATTTGGTTGAAGCATCAATATTACGTTTTCTCAATGCATTTCTAAAGGAATTCATCACATTCAACTTAATTTAGTCTTAAAAAGGTGGAAACAACTGTTGTCGAAACCCAGGAAGACATATGCAGAGCCTACACAACGACGGCAAGGTAACAAAACTAAAGAGTTGATGAACGTGGCTGCGGGAGTTAGACAACAAAGGGCGACATCTAGTGGATGGTGTAGCGTACGACAGATTTAAAGGGCACGGCATTGGAATTATGAGACTATTGACTACAACATACTTAAATCAACATAAATTCATAGTTGAACACAAAGTGTTTACTTAAACACCATAAATTCATAGTTGAACACAAAGTATTTACTTAAACACCATAAATTCATGGTTGAACACAAAGTATTTCAAGGCAATTTAAAAATACCATGATTAACTTCCAACAAGAGTAAAAATTGTGACCTTTACGAAAATACTATTTTTTCTTTGTATCAAAATCAATTTTCATGTACTGTTAGCCATTCCTGATTGAGAGTTGTATGATCTCTCTTCCAATTTTAATAGGATTTTTTTTTGTTTTAAACAGTTAGAGAGATTTGGAATAAATTTCATAATATTGTACTATATTAAATATAGTATTATATATATGGAATGGGCTATTATAAGTAACATCCCATCCAAATGAAGGAAATCAGACATGATTTTTATCCCATATCCCATAATATTTTTTAAAAGAAGTCAATTTCCAGCCATTTCTTTCTGTTTAGTATAACTCTAACAAGGTGAATTTTTATCACTGCTTGCTTGTGCAATTACATAACAGGCAAAAAAACAAAAAACACCATCGTCCTCCCACCCTGCATACACTCATCTTGCTGCTTCATAAGCCATAAAGTTCAACCGGCATTTATCTTTATATTTTCACATTTATCTCTACACACCAACAGGAAAGGAATGTGACATACAGTATGTGAGACTTTACCACACTGGCAGCTCTATCAATATGTTTTTTTCAACATTAATTCCACAAATGAATGAAGTTTCAGTACATATTTTAGTGTAGTTGAACTGAATCTTTATCAAATTTTAAAGGTAGTTAAAAAAAAATACTACTACTAATAAAAAAATTACATGGTCATATCTTCTCTGAAGAATCTGTGACACAAGTACAGATGAAGCGGATTTTGACATTTAGAGCTTGAATCATATGTCTTTGATTAAAGTTGCACATATTGCACGCTGTGCTAGATTATTGCAACACAGTTCATCAGTGTATGTGTGTGGATTCTTTCACTCAACACATTTCTTGCCATAAGGATGTGGTTTACCTACTGCAACAACATTATGCCGGAAGCTCCACATCTTTCGATTTATCATCCACTCCTTTTTTTTCTCTCCCTCCTGAGTTCTTCGACTCCCCTAGCCTAACACGCTGTAACCCTTCACTGTTTCACAGGTATTGTCTGTAACTGTTCCTACAATGTACCCCAGGGTGATCTTGAAGGCAACAATGATCAAGAAATCTCAACAGAAGAAAAGAACGTCCCCGTGCAATTATAAAGAGAGATTTTTTGTGTTGGATACACAAGATTTGAAATACTCAGAACGTCGTCCAGGGGTGAGTGTTTTTGACATTTCCAGTGCTTCTGTTAAGATATTTGGCAATCCTGACATACAGCAATAATTCTGAATTATTTCATGTCATCACATTCTTTCAGAAAAAGCCCACGCTGAAAGGTTGCATTGATCTTTCAAGAATTAAGTGTGTGGAGATTGTGTGTAGTGATGTTCCCATACCGTGTAATAATAAATACCCTTTTCAGGTGAGATACAAAAGTATGGAATCATCAGAATCATAACTATTAAATGTTGTGTTGTGGATGGAATGTTGTCATGAAAATGTTGGGGTTTTTTTATGTTCGTACAGGTTTTTCATGACAGCTATTACCTCTACATTTTTGCTCCGGACAACGATTGCCGTCAGAGATGGGTCAGAGCTCTCAAGGAGGGTATGGTGCTTTCAGACGTCCATTATAGTACGACAAATCATGGTCAAACCTTTCCTCTTTTAAAAGTCTGATATATCAAAGTAAATTTCCTCATATCCAGAAACAAAATACAACAATTTGGTTGCCAAATACCATCCAAACTTCTGGATTGATGGAAGATGGAGATGTTGCCACAAAACAGAGAAACTGGCAGAAGGTTGCCATGACTACATTCCAGTGGGTTATGGTTTGTAGTGTCTCATTCATTCTGTAGATAGTTTCACCAACACTGCCAATATTTTTTACTTGATTTTAGTGACACCGTCTCAACGAAATGTATGTGATGAGCTTGATTTTTTTTTTAATATTAGCTTAAATTTGCCGTCAGTAAAACTTGGTAAAATTGTTTGCTTTTTCCAGGCACTTTCTCTAATTTGATATTTCTGTTTCACCCGCAGGCTCTAAAAGGCCTCTACCCCAGATACCAGACGCACAGGTAGCAGTTCCTAAAGCTGAAATAACGTGCTGTTTCATTTTTGAGTCTGTTCATAGTTCTAGTTGTAGACAATTGAGTGGAGAATAAAAATAAATCTAAATTCAATTATTGCTATGACATCATTGCAAACAACCTCTGAAAATATCCATTAATTACCAAAGCCATTTTGCTCTTTATGGATGGAGTTTATTTTAGCTGTCATGATTGATGTCAAGATGTTTCCTCTTGATCTCTGAAGTCATTTTTCATTTTTTGAACTGATGCACAAGCAGTTTGGGCACACAACGTAAAGCTCCATAATTTGCTTTGTGTCAAAAAAATGATTGCTGATTCTGTAGCTAACAAATTGTGCTTGAAACTGAGCTTAATACAACACAACTTAAACACTGATCATGTTTATTAAGCTCCTAAATTCTGCGATATTTGTGAATTTGATCATTTCACAAGTAAATCTTCTTGACGGATCTTTGAGTTTCCTTTCTACTGTATGTGGCAGATGTGTACTGACGACATGGGACAGAGGACCGTTGTCGCTCTGCAGGACTACACACCGGTTGGAGACACTGATTTACCTCTTCAGAAAGACCAGGAATATGTGTTGGTGAGCAGCACCCAGTCAGACTGGTGGACCATACAAGATGACAGGGGGTACAGAACATAAACGTCCATATTATTCTCATGACTGTTACAAAAAAGAAGAGTGTATGACAAACTTTCCCTCCCTCTCATTAGGAACACAGGGTTTGTACCCAGTATATATGTGGCTGAAAAATTTGGCACCAACTTTGCAAGATTTGAGTGAGTTTGATTTCATTACTCTCCAACATTTTGAACGTTTAATCCACGAAGACTTGTAAATCCATTTGACTTGAATCCTTTCACATTCTTGCAGGTGGTACAACAAAAGTATAACCAGGGGGGAAGCAGAGAATCTGTTAATGCAAGAGGTTAAGTGCTTCAGAATATTTTTATCAGAACTGTTTCAACAGATGAACAACATTGTAGCAAAACTGATGTTGACTTGTAATTACGAGGATGCAGATGATGATGCAACGACTGTGCCACTTGTACGCAATGCTGCATTTGCAAACTAAATGCAACACTTATACACCAACAGAATCTCATAATGTCTTAAAAATGTCTCAACCACACCATTTCCTCTAAAACTGAATTTCCTGCTGTTCTCATGTTTGCAAGTGTGCAGTAGAATCACAAGTCAAAAATGACAGCCACGCCCGTCAAGCTTAAAACAAGCAATCAGCCATTAAATTTGTCTGGAACATGTGCTAGAAATGCAATAATTAATTTGCATGATTGTGTATTTCCAGGGGAAGGAAGGAGCATTCATGGTGCGTGACTCAAGACAAGCCGGAGTGTACACGGTCTCCGTGTTTACAAAAGCACCAGGGTGATTTCATTTCCTTTAGATTTCTGAGTTAAATTTGTTGATAAAGCGTCGAGCATTCACCAAAGTGTTCATTCAGATTTGTCAATGTTTTTCATAGGTTTATACTTAACAATATGAGTAGTGTGTAATCAACATTAATTTGGTGACATCATTGTATATACAGTTTGAATAGTGACTTTACTGTAATTTGTGATATTTTTGAGCTGCAACATCTAAATTTTAGGTCCAACGGAGAGAAGAACCCAAGAGTGAAACATTACCAAATCAGACAAACCAAAACAGGAGAGTCCGTGTTTTATTTGGCAGAGAAGTACCTGTTTAACACCATTCCAGAGCTCATCCATTACCATCAACACAATGCTGCAGGTAGCTGTACGCAAGCAGTGAACTCATCATTTATGCCAGAAATGATTGATATTCTTCCTCTGTGTACCCATTCCTGCTTTCAGTCTCTCTGTGTGCGTGTGTGTGTGTGTGTGTGTGTGTTGGTAGGCCTTATCACACGTCTGAGGCACCCCGTCTCCCAAGACAGAAGTTGTTCACAGGACTTTGATGAACACTCGCACGGTTAGAAGAAACAAAACCAATATGTTTTAATACAATAGTTCAAAAAGGTTCATCTCGTCTCTTTAATTCCAAAGATGTTCGTTTTTTACCTGACATGTTTCGACTGTCAATCTGCAGTCTTCCTCAGAAGTCGAAACATGTCGGTTAAAAACGAACATCTCTTTACTCAATTGTCTGACTAAAAGAACAAAAAAATTATCTTTGTTTTAATATAATTCTAAATGAACTTTCACAACAAATGTAAATGTCTTTAAAATAAACCCTCACCTTGATCTTCACAACATGACGCACATAACATGTCTGTTCCATATGAGCTTGTTCCAGCACTGAATGAGTGCCACAATCACTATATTTTTCCAATTCAACATTAAATACAATGAAAATATTCTGGATCTGTGTTGCACTTTATACACGATCCCCCAAACTTTAATATGGTGGTATGTTTGCCATTTGTTGTTGTTGTTTGGCAACCATTTGCTCTTCATGGGAAACCAAGAGATAGTTGTGATCAGCTGAACAACATGACCCAACAGCCCTGTAGGTTGAAGAATGTTGGTAAATTCTAATGGGAGTGAAAATTGGCTTTCTGTTTTCTGTTGACTTTTTGGTAAGTTTCACCATGGAGGCACTAGTGATTTTTAAGAAATTCTTTTGTTACATTTCAGATCAGTGGGAGGTGGACCCCGAGGAGCTGAATTTGGGGAAGGAGTTGGGAAGCGGCCAGTTTGGCCTGGTGCTGGAGGGGAGGTGGGGGGAGAGGAAGGTGGCAGTGAAGATGATTAGAGACGATGGAATGTCAGAGGAGGAATTTAAAGAGGAGGCGAGGACCATGACGTAAGTGTGCTTTATAAATCACAAATCAAGCTTAATTTACCTCAACCATTCATCATCCTTTGTGTGTGTGTGTGTGTGTGTGTGTGTGTATTAACAGGAGGCTGTTCCATCATAAGCTTGTTCAGCTTTATGGAGTGTGTACCCAGCACTCACCCACGTGTCTGGTGTTTGAATTCATGGAGAACGGCTGCCTGTCAGACTACCTGCAAGCCAGGAAAGGACACTTGTCTCAGGACTTGATGTTGGGGATGTGCCTGGATGTCAGTGAAGGAATGGCTTATCTAGAGAGCTCCAACTTCATCCACCGAGATCTGGTAGCTTACACACTGCTAGATTCACGAGGACGCCTTAAGGCAAAGGGTTTAGGCCTGTGAATGAATTTAATGTGCTTTTTCACATTAATAATTCAGTGTAACCTGTAGGAAAGTCATAATAATAATAATAATAATAATAATAATAATACATATGTAATACATATGTAATACATATGTTGTACGATTATAAAAAACTACACATTTCCCCAGAATGCATCTTGATATATTTGATAGCTTTGGAAACATTACAATTTGGCTAGAATGAAAATATAAGAGATTTGACCCATTAATAAACTTTTGTATCATGGTGGGTTTTCATTTAAGCTTTGTATTTTGTCTTAGGCTGCCCGCAACTGTCTGGTTTCAAAGAACAACGAAGTGAAGGTGTCCGACTTTGGAATGACTAGGTGTATTTTTATGTCATATATTCTTTGACTAAGTCCTAATTAAACTCGTACAGTGTGGAATCCATTACTTATACGATTTCTGTGTGTATAAACTTGTGTCACCCTCTGCACCGTAGATTTGTTCTTGACGATCAGTACACAAGCTCCCAGGGCTCCAAGTTCCCCGTCAAGTGGTCGGCACCAGAGGTCATCAAATACAGCAAGTTCAGCAGCAAGTCGGACGTCTGGTCGTTTGGTGTGTGTCTCTGTTTCGCTCCTTTCTAGTCATCCAACACTTCTTCTTGAATCTACAGGAGGTTCTACTTACAGATTTTACTGAAATACATCACATTAAATGAACTTTTTATAATGTTTGTCATTCATCATTCAAATTAGTTTATTTTGAGGAGTAAAAATGTTACCAGACCAGAGACAATTTAGACTATTTTAATGTGTCATCATCTCATGGCGTTAACCTCTTAAGGTAACCATGCAATCTTCAGTGTTTCGCAAACTTTCATCAATAGCTCTTGTCTCCCTGTTCGCTCCTGCTCAGGCGTCGTCATGTGGGAGGTGTACAGCGAGGGCCGGATTCCTTACGAGCACCACACTAACAATGAAGTAGTGAAGTCCTTGACTGCAGGCCTGCGGCTCCATAAGCCCCGCCTGGCCCCAGAGGCTGTGCACCTGCTAATGGATTGGTGCTGGAAGGAGGTGGGCACAGAAATTGAACGCCTTATACCTGAAACATTTCATGCCTGAGAACGTCTAAACTGTGGCTCATTCCTCTTCTCCTCCTCAGAGAACAGAGGATCGTCCGTCCTTTGCTGTCCTTTTGCATGAGCTGGCTTCCCTCTCAGACCTGTGAAGCAAGATGAAAAAGAGAAGAAGAAGAAGAGAAGATGTATTTATTTTTATTTATTATTGCCTTGTTTGTGATTTATTTTTTAAAATGTATATTACGTTGTGGCAGGTAATATTTTTACAAAAGAGTCAATTTTCCCCCTGCTGTTTGCACTTTATAGTAAGTATTACTGTAAGTAAGTATTTGTGATAAATCGGTCTGTATATAAAACAAACAATTGACACTGCTGAACTGACTGCTGGTTCACCTGAAGGCTATTTAAGTTCCACATTAGGGCCCGACGGATGTATTTTATTTATACTCTGCAGTACATAGTGCATATCTACATTTTGACCGAAATACTGATACTGGAATTTTCTTGCTCTCTAATATAGGCATAGGGACCAAAAACCCAATATTGGTAGGGCCCTATTCCGCATGTATTTATGCACATTTGACAAGTATTTACTAATTACACCAAGTTCTTGATAAAGTCCTTAATAAAGTTTTTTTTCCAAGTTTTTGTCAAATATGTTAATTTAACCAAAATCATTATTGGATTTTACAGTTTTTTTTTAGTCTTCTCAGAATGAAAACATTGGTAGTGTGTATGGCAGATGAGCAGCTTTCATTGATATTGGGCCACCATGTTAGCCTGTCAGTGAGCCAGCCAACCTGTTTGCCAGCAAACCTGTAATCCAGTGAACAAATAAGTCAGTGAGCCAGGCAGTCAGCTGATAAACTGCAGTCCTGTCATTCAGACAGTTCACCAACTACCTGGTTAATATAGGTTGATGATGTCATATTATTTTGCATATCTATGCATTATACTCTTTCATCTACAAGATGAAAATAAAATAAAATAAATAATGCTAGGATGCGTCAGGGGAGCTTCTACCACTAGGGGGTGTAAGTTGTTAAATATTTTCTTTTGCCCTGCATCATTTAAGCCATCATAGCCTCTACAATGAAACCTGGTTGGCTAAATTCATATTGAAATTGAGAAAAAAACTTCAATGTCTTATGCACCATTTTTTCCACATTACACTCTCCTCTCAGCAACACGAAGCCCTCGTATGTAGACGGCATTACTTCTGCCATTGAGAGTATTTCCTGCTTCTGATATGAAAACAGACAATTTTTGAAAAAGCCTGAAAGTAAGAATAAAAAATAATGTTTTGCTCATTTCACGTGAACGTGACATGCTGGGGCCCCATTATACCAGGGGCCCTCGGTGTTACTGTCCCTTTAAGAAAATGCACTTGCAGCCATTTTCTGCTCTTTGTGTGGGGTGGATTAGCACTGGGTAGATACGGGGCGAAACTAGAGCATCAATCGGCACAGAAGACGAGAAAAACTGCTCAGGAACCACCGGCTCACCGTCGCACGCCGCGACCCTGTCCGCCCGTCTCCTGCTTTGACCGGACGGACATGAAATTTACAGGTATGTCGTAAACGTAGCCGGGATGGAGGGACACGAAAGATGAACGGCGATGCGCTGCTGCTGCTGCTGCTGCTGCTGGTGGTGGTGGTGGTGGTGGTGATGTACGCTGGGTAGTGATGATGACTGGAGACCGGATAGCTGTTGTTTCATACATTCTCCATCGTGCATCTTTGCTGTAATTTGGCACGGCAACATGTCGGTGACCCAAACGGATCAATCATCCTCCTTGATCCCCATCAGTGTTCGTGTTTGGGCGGATTAGTGTGACCATGAATGGGATCCCCGTTAGCTTCCATCGTCAGCTCGTTCTCCGATGGGTGGGGTGAGGACAGAGTTCCTGTGTAGCAAGTGCACCGATGACTGACGGTTCGTTTCTGGTGTGATCCGAGTCCCCCCCCCCTCCGGTTCTGGCTGTGATGAGGAGGAGACGCCGTGAGCTGATGGTGGTCCCTCAAACCGAAATCCGGTTTAGCCTTACTGATTTCATTTTATTTCATCATTTCAGCCGACTTCTTTTCTATTTCACCCCCTCGGTGCATCCATCCACCGGGGAACAGCATATCAAACTCAGCAGATGAGATATGGAGCATTTTATGCGGAATAGTAACCGTCAGACCGGCGGACATGCAGGCCTGTTAGTGATGCACAAATGACAGGTTGTCGTACTTCCGTTTCTCACCGTCGCCTTTCCACCGTCGTTCGATCGTGTTGTTAAACCAAGCATTGATCCCATTTAAACTGCTGCATCAGTAGACTCTGCTTCATCTCTGATTGCTACTTTCAGTACATATATTAATAAGCCTCTTAAGGATTGAGTGAATCTGTCTGCTGCACCTCACCGAGGAGTGATGTCATGGTGCCTCACTGCTGCTCTCCCCTCTATAGAAAAGGAAAAAATAACTGTAACACTAATTAACATCCCTCGCTGAGAATGTAATTCATAAATATTTATGATGATCCATATTCATTTTTTTATTTCATTGCAGAGACTGTTTAGAAAAATAACTGAAGAAAATGCAGTTATGGGTTGGCTACATACAATACATAAACAACAGTAAAACAGATGCATTAAAAATGATTTTCTTTAGGGCATTATTCATTGATTGTAATTGAATACTTGATTAAAAAAAAGCAAAGAAAAGCTGATTAAAAATGCAAGCCATCAATTATTCACAAATGTGGCAAAGGCAGCACCTGTCCGGGCGCCAGACTAAGCTAACATGTGCACGCACCATGATGGTCTATGTCTTAAATGTCAAAATCATAATGAAAATCGCACATTTTAGTGCTTTTGTTGTTCTTGTTGATGATATGTGATAGTAAAAAAAATAAAAAATCTGTTAGATAGTGCTGGCCTGTGCTGGAGTATGTCAGTGTCTGTCCCACATAAAGCTGCAACACATACTCAGAGAAGTCCATCCGCCGTCCTTCAATCCACGTACATATCCATCCATATATTCATGGGCCTGTCCCAGCTTGGTCATATGAGCCAGGCTGCGGTTTCCCCTTTGGACGACCATGTGATGTTTATTGTTGATGTTCCAAAGAGGAAGAATGACATCATGGGGATCATGGGATGACCACAGTTTTGTGGGGCAGATCTGAAATGACAATTAGCCCTGAAACACAAAAACCTCAACTGGCCTCCTGTCCGGTGTAGACTGCAAAGATCCTGCTGGAACAGACATTTGTGCTGGGCCCATGTGAGCCATGTTAATGCACATGGGTGTGTTTAAATGTGTTTGTGTGTGAGTGAGTGAATTGGGAATGATCATGTCAGTGGGTGTCTAAATGCTTGGGATTTATTTTCTACCCCCGTCGATTGGAGTTCATGTTAGTGGGATGATAACACACTACAAAGCTAGCCTGGGGGGAGATCCCATTGAGTGGTACGACACGAACTTGACACACATTCTGTCTCCCTCTCTGTCTCTCTCTTTCTCCCTTTTCCTCTCTGTTTCTGAAAAATCTTACCAAACTAAATAAACAGAGATTGAAGGATTTAATTCTTAGCTAAGCAAAAATCACATGAACACAACTCAACATTACAAAAACCCATCAGAGCGCATTACTATAGATGATACATATAAACAGCGCCATACATTTATAGAATAAAACACTGTGATGGGATTATGAGGATCTAGATGGTCCTTGAAGTTACTTGTATTACAATACTTTTCCGTGACAGCGTTTGCCTGCTAAGTTTGCCATTTACATTGTAAAATGCAAAGCTATTCTGGACTTAAGATTTAAACCGAGAGGCTGCTGCGTGCTGCTCACATTAAATCCTGCTAAACACAGTGCAACAACAAAATCAAGATGCATTTAGCAGCACAAGTAATTAAATGGACAATGTCAATAGATTTTTCATCATTTTTTCTTTCTTTCTTTGTTGCACTTAATTTGTCTCTTCTTTCTATATTGTCTGTTGCAGTCTGGTTTGGTTTTCAGTATAAGACCCGAGTGAAGCTCTTCATCTACAGTAACATTTTGCTGCGCACATCATTTTCTGATGTCACTCTGTATTAGAAAACATCAGTGTACTCTGTTTGCCCAGCAGTCTAACTATGACAGTTCTAAAGAGAGTTGTTGCTTTGCTTTGTTGTCCCAGTGTAAAACAGCCTTATAGTTTGGTTACTAAGTGTGCCAAAGGGAATGTAGAGGCCCTTTGCTCTGTTAAGATTCACAGACACACCACACACACGCACATACAAACACGCCAACTGTTGAACAGTGTCTGGTGTGGGAAAGTTTGCTCAGCTAACCCAGGCGTCTGACTGCATCTGTACTCCCAGGCACAGATGGGAGTTTAGTAGCACTGAGCATGTTTGTCTGCTTGGCAAAAACCCTTCATTGTAAGTCACAATTCTTTTATATCAGCTGAAGAGCTGTTAAGAATAACCATTCTACTTAAAAAAAAAAAGATTAATCAGAATACAGAAAACAATGTCGAGTCTACCATTTTCTATTCAGCTGTTCCATGATTGTAGCAGCATAAAAATGGCAACCAAAGTTGTCTGAGTATACAAAAGAAAAGTACGCAAACCCAAGGCCCCTTTTTATTTTCAATGCTATAAAATGAGTTCCTCCTCCGTGGCCTCATGTGGTTGAACTGACTTCAGCAACCTGTCAGCAATTTAAGTATAGAAACAGTTCAAGTGTATTTCCTTTCTCACCAGCTGCACTCTACTGCTACTCCACAAATATGAGAACAGCAGGTGAGTGTGAGCTGGATCTCTAGTAATTACCAAAATCATTATCGCGTATTGTAACGAGCAGTTTCACACTTCAGAATCATTCCTCTGATGATTTGCTTCATGCTTCAAGACACTTTTTACCTCATGCTATTAGTGATCATATTAAATGCATGAACTGTGTGTGATGTATCATAACAACAATGTATATTTAACAATCAACAAAGTATTCATGCGGTCACCATCAACATTTTCAAGCGTCAGGTGTCAAGCAAAACCAAGAGTGTCCTAAAATGTGCACCATCCTGTGTGCTTCTTCTCAGGCAGGCAGTCTGTGCTCGACGTTGACAGGCTGCTGTTTTGAAATTCACGTCTGTTGACTGTGGCCTGTGCGTGACAGCGTTCTTGTGTTTGAGTCAGTTGGGCCCACCTATTGGTTGGTGTGTTTGTCGTACTGAACAACCGCCATCTCAGATAATATAGTGTTTGACTCCTATGAGATGACATGATACATTACAAATAAAGCCACTTTGTCCTCTGTAGTCAGCATATTTAAGTCTGCATTAAGTGTCAGTATGAGTCCTTACTGAGGTTAAACACAAAATTTTGATTAAGCCATATGAATGCGCAGAGAGGCATTCTCTGATCACACACATGTAGTTAAAGATTTTTAGGTTGTATGCTGAATAATTTAACATGGAATAGTGAAAAAAAAAAAGTTACTAAAATAATGGTTGAAACAGAAACAATGAGGGGCCTCTTCCCTTTCTTCCTGCGAGAGTTGGTCTTGTATAGACCTATGATGAAATGGGATGCAGACATATAAATACTGGATACTTTTATAGCTCTAGGAAACAGGAAGTCATCTGGGATATATCAGGTTTGATTCTTTTTTGGGAAAGTTTTTTTTTTTTTTTTGAAGATATGACTTCTTCTCTATCCCACCATGCACTGCCAACTCATTTTCTTGCTATTATTTTCTGTTTTTGTCAGACTGGGGTGTTGTGTGAATGACCCGTTGTTACCATGACGACCCATGTGACGCTAGAGGATGCTCTGTCCAATGTGGACCTTCTGGAGGAGCTGCCACTCCCAGACCAGCAGCCATGCATCGAACCCCCTCCCTCCTCCATCATGTACCAGGTACACACACACACACACATACAAATTGTTATCACCATCATGCAGTATTCTACTAAGCAGTCACTTTCTGTGCAATCACCGCTATTTCTGTCCTTTTGCAGGCTAATTTTGACACCAACTTTGAAGACAGGAATGCATTTGTGACTGGCATCGCCCGTTATATAGAGCAAGCTACAGTCCACTCCAGCATGGTAAGACTGCTGGTCAGGGTTTGCCATAAATTTTGCTGGCACAAACAAATATTACAGAGAACCACGGCTTCATATTGTTCCTGTTCCAGTGAGCATACAGCATTCATACCATTGTTTGTGGTCAGCACAGTTGCACACTTAACGTGAGCTTTATTTGTGTGGTTTACTCATCATTTGGCTATACTTACGGCAGGACACACACTCACACGCACACAAGCTCAACACATCCCTCACACTTGTGATTCAGCCAAGCAATGGGACACTAAACCTTTTGCCTGATGGGAAGGAATGGAGAGTGTGATTTGACTGGCAAAGAGGGGAAGTGGAGCTTTATTTAACCTGATTTAATGAGGAAGTCCTATTGAGGTTGCAGCCAGTCTATTTGAGGACATTCCTCTTTAGCCAGAGGGATGGAGATGTCTGTCTCACCTAACTAATACCAGAGGAAACATGTAAAGAAGAAATTAATCAATTTTAGTTGTGAATTTGCTGCAGCAATAGATTTCAATTCTTTATATTTTCTGCAGAATTTTAGTCTGCAAAACATTTTGCATACCACCAGGTGGCTAATCAAGTATCACCTTTGGTACCTGTACGCAATTTGAGAAACACAGGTCTAGAGTAAGACATGTTTTGCAATTGATGTATTTGTAAAGTTGTGATGTTAACATTTCCAAATGAAAGGTGACAAGATCATACTGTATGCAGCATCCACTCCTGACCCTTATTAGATGAAAATATTGGCACATTAACATTGATTTTATGTCTGTGTTATATTTGTCTGCTTGGGCAGAATGAGATGCTGGAGGAAGGACACGAGTATGCTGTGATGCTCTACACCTGGAGAAGCTGCTCCAGAGCCATCCCACAGGTAGGCATACACACACACACACACACACTAACTATTATTCTCATTATAGAGTACAACCATTGATCTTTGAAGGTTAAAGGCAGCAGCATCTTCACTGCAGGTGATTACTGCCGACTAAAGCCAAAATGTATCAGTGTCTACCCAGCGCCCCTTTTGGATGATCCTAACGATTATAGTTCACTGAAAATTTCATGTACATGCCGCACATATGCAAAATAGAAATGCTGATACAACTGTCAGGTTCCCACCACGAGTTCCTCATTATGTGCTGGGTTCAGCTTCTCATGGGTGCATTTGTTATTTCAGTGGTTCACACGGTTTGAAAGCTGACAAAATTTCACTAGGATGTCAAAAGAACCCATTGTTTTTTGTAGACGAACATGCACTAATACGTCATATGATCAATATTTAATCTTAACTTCTTCTATCAGCTCATTTTTGTCATCCCATGGTAGAAAACTATGACTCTACAGAATACTGTGCCGTTTCAGCAGTATCAAGCTGTTTGATGGCACCCCCTTGTGTTTGCTAGGTGAAATGCAATGAGCAACCCAACAGAGTGGAGATCTATGAGAAAACTGTGGAGGTGCTAGAACCTGAAGTGACCAAGCTCATGAAGTTCATGTATTTCCAGGTGAGTCCTTAGCCGTCTGAGAGTATGTGTGTCCTTCTCGTCCTCTGGGGACATAGACAGTAGTGTTTTTTTTTTTGCAAGTGAATTGTTTGTCAAAATGACCGAGAATAATAATCCGAACCTGTTGATCTGTTTGTCTTCTCAGCGGAAAGCCATAGAACGTTTCTGTAGCGAGGTGAAGCGTTTATGCCACGCCGAGAGAAGGAAAGACTTTGTGTCCGAGGCCTATCTGCTCACTCTGGGCAAATTTATTAACATGTTTGCAGTGTTGGATGAGTTGAAGAACATGAAGTGTAGCGTCAAGAATGATCATTCTGCCTACAAAAGGTGACGTGTATACATAGAAAATAAATACGTAAAGATTTCTTCTTCGTTTTGTCTTTGTAGAGTCCAGTTAAAATATATTTTCTTCTGATATCTCCAGGGCAGCCCAGTTCCTGAGAAAGATGGCTGACCCTCAGTCCATCCAGGAGTCCCAGAATCTCTCCATGTTTTTAGCCAACCACAACAGGATCACTCAGGTCAGCACAATAGCATATGCCTCTTGTCTTTACAGATGGTTAAAGAATTGAAAAATAAGAAAGTTTAAAAAATTATGAGAATGTCACAACTGTGATTGGGCAGCCCAGAATCATTTTTCTGCAAAGGTAGGCCAATGATGTTTTTTTGGGTCAGTAATCTCATTGTATATGTCACATCTTGGTGGTCATGTTTTCAGTTCGATACTGCATAGATTTGTCCAAAAAAAAAAGATTTCCAACACTCTTTGTCTGGCCACAAATTGAACACCTGGATGATGTCGTTGTAAGTTGGTAATCACATTGATTGCACAGCAGACCGTGTATTCTGTGTAGACCTGCCTGACATTTATCTCTGTTTCACTGAAGCCGACTTCCTGCACCATCTCTGTTTTGTAGTGCCTACACCAACAGCTGGAGGTGATTCCTGGCTATGAGGAACTTTTGGCAGACATTGTCAACATCTGTGTAGATTATTATGAGAACAAGATGTACTTGACACCGAGCGAGAAACACATGTTGCTCAAGGTACGTCGTTTGACGTACAATACAGCATATCGGCGCTATGATACAGCGTGGATAAATGTTCGTGGCTAATGTAAAACAAATCTGGTCCTTCTCTCTGTCAGGTGATGGGATTCGGTCTGTACCTTATGGATGGAAATGTAAGTAATATCTACAAACTAGATGCCAAAAAGAGGATCAACTTGAGCAAGATTGACAAGTTCTTTAAAGTAAGTCTTGTGTTTTTGCAGCTTTTATCCAGGTTACTATACGAGTGCATGTCTGATTGACTGGATGTCTCCCCTTTGTTTTATTTCAGCTCCAAGTGGTGCCATTATTTGGCGATATGCAGATAGAGCTGTCACGCTACATTGAGACTAGCGCTCACTATGAAGAAAACAAGTCCAAGTAAAAGACCCCTTTGCTGTCTTATACCTAGTTAACTCTTATTTCGTCTTCACACGCTCTCTCAATCCAGCTCCTTTTGAAAAATCTTGACCACCCCTCCATCTGCTCCATTCTGTGCCCAGGTGGACGTGCACGCAGAGCAGCATCTCACCACAGTACAACCTATGTGAGCAGATGGTGCAGATCAGGGACGACCACATCCGTTTCATCTCGGAGCTGGCGCGCTACAGCAACAGCGAAGTGGTGACGGGGTCGGGTCTGGACAGTCAGAAGTCAGATGAAGAGTACAGAGAACTGTTCGACCTGGCACTGAGGGGCCTGCAGCTGCTGTCCAAGTGGAGCACACATGTCATGGAAGTGGTCAGTACAGGGAGACAATTCGCATGAGATCTTTGTTGTTGGTTGTTGTGGCTTTAATTAACTTAAGCTCTCTCTATCGCTTTGTCTCATTCAGTATTCGTGGAAGCTCGTCCACCCCACGGATAAATTCTGTAACAAGGACTGTCCAGGTACAGCAGAGGAGTACGAGCGGGCGACGCGTTATAACTATACCAGTGAGGAGAAATTTGCCTTGGTGGAGGTCATCGCCATGATCAAAGGATTGCAGGTAAAACCGGTGACTCAGACTCAGTGATTCAGACGCTGTCCATTTGCTGACACAACTCCACTGTTAGGAACAAGCAGATTTTCTATGTAAAGTAAAAAATGATGACGATGAGGTGGCATTTCCTCCTTAGGTTCTGATGGGCCGAATGGAATCCGTGTTCAACCAGGCCATCAGAAACACCATCTATGCAGCACTGCAAGACTTTGCCCAGATGACCCTTCGAGAGCCTCTGCGTCAGGCTGTGCGCAAGAAGAAGAATGTCCTCATAAGGTATGCCCCTCCAGAAAAGAGATCTTATCAAAAGTGTATTGAACCCGATTATTCTCAACGACTACTTCTGTAGCAGTGGAAATATTGCAGTAATCCCATTTTTCCTGTTTTAGTGTTCTCCAGGCTATTCGAAAGACTGTCTGTGACTGGGAGGGCGCACGGGAACCTCCAAATGACCCCTGTCTGAGGGGGGAGAAAGACCCAAAAGGAGGTTTTGACATCAAGGTGCCACGGCGAGCTGTAGGACCCTCCAGCACGCAGGTACAACACAGATGTGCAAGGGGAAATGAGATGAATTACCGCTGATTGTTATTGTAAACAAAATAAATGAATTAAAGTAATTATACCCAAATCAATCAATCTCATTTTCTATGATTACACACATTTGCAAGCATAACAATAGCAAATAATTTGTCCATCAGTCATCTTTTGACATGCAGCTTGAAAACAGAGTGAGTGATGAAAGTAGAAAAGCTACCATCACGCTGCTTGGATGCTGTAGCTAGGCAACACACCCAGAGGTGAAACCAGGGAGGTATCAGAGCAGATTAGACAAAGGATAAAACATCACAAAAGCTAAAACAGTTTCACAGTTGGTAAATTGTTTGCCTTTGTGAACCGATTGCATGAAAGCTTTTGCTGAATTAATTATTGATTTTACATTAAAAACGTTAGAAATAACCTTCATCAGTTGTATTTTCTTCTTCGGATCAATAATGCCTCATATGGTTGTACGATTATTGTGTCTGAAGACCTGTTTCACTCCTATCCTCAGCTGTATATGGTTCGCACAATGCTGGAATCGTTGATAGCCGATAAGAGTGGCTCTAAGAAGACTCTCCGCAGCAGTCTGGATGGACCCATAGTGGTTGCCATTGAAGACTTCCACAAACAGTCCTTCTTCTTTACACATCTGCTCAACTTCAGCGGTGAGGAGAAACTCTCACACCAGATCTAGTACTGTATGTCAAAAAGAGGACTATTGCCTATGACAGATAATAATCCTTCCCTTCCTGCTCTCTGCCTGCATCTTCCAACTGTCCAGAGGCCCTACAGCAGTGCTGTGACCTCTCTCAGCTTTGGTTCAGAGAGTTCTTCCTGGAGCTGACCATGGGCCGCAG
The DNA here is from genome assembly GCA_900303265.1 of Brotula barbata. Lineage (NCBI taxonomy): Eukaryota > Metazoa > Chordata > Actinopteri > Ophidiiformes > Ophidiidae > Brotula > Brotula barbata. Next base: position 120,652 of record OMNV01006659.1, read on the forward strand.
AATCCAGTTCCCCATCGAGATGTCCATGCCCTGGATCCTTACTGACCACATCCTGGAGACGAAAGAGCCCTCCATGATGGAGTAAGACAAACTTCCATTCACACACTCCCATTGTGTTTGTGTCTGTTGCAATAAACACATGTTAATGTGCCTCTGTTTCACCCTCCCACAGATATGTGCTGTATCCTCTAGACTTGTATAACGACAGCGGCTACTACGCCCTCACAAAGTTCAAGAAGCAGTTCTTGTATGATGAAATTGAAGCCGAGGTGATGTCTGACCCCCTTAATCCTGTCAAATTCATCAATATTTACCTTCAAAATAACACCTGTTTGTTCGCTGTACTTCCTGTTTCCAGGTAAACCTCTGTTTCGATCAGTTTGTGTACAAGTTGGCAGATCAGATATTTGCTTACTACAAAGCAATGGCTGGAAGGTAGGGCATGTGACTTTAATTTTTGCTACATTGTAGAGTTGTGCATAGTGGATCTACCTAATAGGTAAATTTTGGAAATGAATAATTTGCTGTGTGTTACACAGTGTCCTCCTGGATAAGCGTTTCAGAGCAGAGTGTAAAAACTATGGCGTGATCATCCCGTACCCTCCATCAAACCGCTATGAGACGTTGCTGAAACAGAGACACGTGCAGGTACTGGAGACATCAGTATTTTAATCCTATTCTGAGATTGGAGTGTATTTGATTTCTTATGCTCAGGCATTTTGCATATTTCTGTCGGATTCATTGTGACATTAATAGAAGTTTCACATTTTGTCTGTTTTTCTGCATCCCCTTGTGTCCTGCAGCTCTTGGGACGTTCGATTGACCTGAACCGCCTGATCACCCAGAGAATCTCTGCGGCCATGTACAAGTCTCTTGATCACGCCATCAGCCGCTTTGAGAGCGAGGACCTCACTTCCATAGTGGTAAGAGGTCCCTTCAGTGACATGTTTGTGCTCTGAAATGGCTCATGTACGCTCACATGAAGCATTTTACTCTCTGTGTTTGATGTCTCATGAACTTTTTTTCTTTCAAATCCTCGTCAAGCATACAATTGTTTCACATATAATTCTCTGTCTCTGTTATACAGGAATTGGAGTGGTTGCTGGAGATCAACAGACTAACTCACCGGCTTCTGTCCAAGCACATGACTCTAGACAGCTTTGACGCCATGTTCCGAGAGGCCAACCACAATGTCTCTGCTCCCTACGGACGTATCACGCTCCATGTCTTCTGGGAGCTCAACTTTGACTTCCTCCCCAACTACTGCTACAATGGATCCACAAACCGGTCAGTGTGTTGCTGTTAGTTTCATATGGTAGTAATCTTGACAGGTTTTCTTTTCGGTTTGTAACATCATTTTCTCCTCAGCTTTGTTCGCACTGCCATCCCCTTCACCCAGGAGCCTCAAAGAGATAAGCCAGCCAATGTGCAGCCTTACTACCTGTATGGGTCTAAGGTATGGCATCATTGGGAAACTGTGTTTGATACATATTATAGCATGATGATTGATGGATACTTTCATCATCCTCCCCCTCTGTTTCTTTCTTCCCAGCCTCTGAACATAGCCTACTCCCACATATACAGCTCCTACAGAAACTTTGTTGGCCCGCCTCACTTCAAAACCATCTGCCGTCTCCTTGGTTACCAAGGCATTGCTGTAGTGATGGAGGAGCTGCTTAAGATTGTCAAAAGCCTGGTATTAATCTTTCATACCTTAATACTCCTCACTGAACACCTATTTTCCTCCATTTTTTTCTGTCTCCTGCTCTTTTTCCCCATGCCTGCAGTGTCTTATCTACAAATCTCCCTTGCTGCTTCCCAGTTACAGGGCACCATTCTGCAGTATGTAAAAACACTGATTGAAGTCATGCCCAAAATCTGCCGCCTACCGCGCCACGAGTATGGCTCCCCTGGTGAGTTAAAAGTCTTGCCGTCACATTGAGTAAAACACCTGCGTTTTTATTATCTGCTGCATTTGCATTACATTGCCCATTTAAATCACATTATAGCTGGAGCTGACTTTTAAATGATCCTGCCTGGTGTTCTGTGCCCCATTAACCAATTTCAATTAGATATATATCAAAGCGACTGTTTGGGGTGCAATCAAAAGAGCTTCACCAGTGATAACTTTCCCTCCTCCCTGTGAACTGAAAAGCTTTGGTGTAGAATCCACAATCCAAATGTGTTACGACTAAGTTGTAACAGGTGAAATGATATGAATATCATTTACTGTCTTGTAGGATTTACTGTAAGGTGTCAAAAATGCACTCATACACAGGTACATAATCCAATATAGAAATACATACACAAATGCATGAAATAATTGAGTCATAACACGTACAAAAGAGTGGTATCTTAGTTCAATGTGCTTCCTACAACATCACATAGAGCTTTTACCGTTTCCGACCACAAATTTCACAGCCTCCACTCACTCCACTTTGCACGCTGAAAATGCAGCTTCAGGTGCTTAATATAAAGAGAAAATGCCATTACAAATTTAATTTAAAATACAATTACAACAATTAAAAAATAATGAATGCTATAATTTAGCAAATTGACTGAATAGTTCCACATACAATGGTGTTGTAGTGGGCATAACAAAGAGGTGGTAGTAGTGTCAGTTTAGAACCAGAATGAAGATGGTTGCAGATTGCAGTTTAACTGCAGGCCTTTGTATTGATATTTTGGTGTGAAAAGCTATAAGCTATAAATCTGAGGACCCTTACAGGACATACTGCAGTCTAGTGTAAGTGAGTATATTGATGGATAAATACTGTACATCAATATTAAAGTAACTAAATCGATGTCTGTTTGGGGACTCAGTGCTGAGTGAGAGACCTTATTTGTTTCAATTTCAGTTTTGGCTACAGCATTCCACTTGAGATTTCATTGCTGTATAGATTTTGCAGGGACCTGTGATTATATATTGTGGTAGTTAAACCTAGTTGTTAAAAAAAAAAAGAATAAATAAGCTTTAATGCGTCACGGCAATAAAAGACGAGATCTCACCTTAATGCTTTTTAAATGGTCGCTCATTGTGCCTCTTAATGTGTTTCGTTCACATTCCTGGAGTTAGACTGAGCTGTAACTGTGACAAATGGCAAATATTTATACCACCTAGCCAGCAGAAGAAATTGCCAACCAACAACAAATCAGTATGTCATCAAGAAATCATTAGAACCTATATATTTTAAAACCATAAGGGCCTTTTAGATGAGCCAATTAGAGACAGGGGGGATAAATATCAGCCATGTCGTAAAGCTTTCTTGGAATATTAGAGCAGAAAAGAAAATGTGATGAATGATCGGGATCAGATGCTGTAAAACAAAATCAGGCACGGACAAGAAATCTTTCTGTCATTCCTCTGCCTTTTTTCCAAGCCTGCATCTGTGCATTTCGGCTCAAGCTGTGCTCACGTTAGATGCCAGTCGTGTCCTTTTTGAAGGTTTCAGTAATCTGCAGATTATGAATGTTCTGTTACAAGACTTCCATAGGTGGCTTACTGTTTATGGTCGTGCTGTTAATGATCCCTCTGCCCTCACGGTGAGGGACTGATGTACAGGGCTGATGTGGGTCTCACACACACACACTGAACACGAACACACAAACATACACACACCATGCTGATTCCTTCCACCAAAAGAATTCGCTGGTGTTTGCCTGAATGACATTGCCGCTTGGTTGTTTGAATGAAAAGGCTTTTGAATAATAGATTTTGGACCACATCTATGAAAATAATGACAGGGGTGTCTGGAAAATGTTGATATGACTTCCAACTTTGCTGGATGTTTCCCATCTTCCCTGTGACAGGTATCCTTGAGTTCTTCCACCACCAGCTCAAAGACATCATTGAGTATGCCGAGTTGAAGACAGATGTCTTCCAGAGCTTAAGGGAGGTGGGAAATGCCATCCTCTTCTGCCTACTCATCGAACAAGCACTGGTAAGACATGTCTCCCACTTAGCTTTCACATTCCACTGTACTGTCATATTATTTTTATCCTATTCTACTCTTCTCTGCTAATTCCTTCTGTGGTCCCCCAGCATGCTCTTTAATGGGACTCCTAATGCGTACCTGTCTTGACTGTCATGTTCTTGTGTGGGTGACCAGTAACCTGGGTGCCTGAGGGTTTCTGCCCAATTTATGATGACAACTCACATCATAAAGCTGATATCACGGACAGAAACTGTCAGGTCCCAAGTCCAAGTGTCCCAGTGTCTTTGATATTTGATGTTTTATTCTGAAATACAACTCTATTTTTCATTACACGCTGGCAACTACCACAGGTGGTAAGGATTTAGGTCCTGGCATTGGTAACAAAATAACACCCAGACTCAGATTTGTCTTTCTCTTTATCTCTTGTCGGTTTGGGCTGCTGTGTTTTTTGTTTTCTTTCCACTTCACCTTGTTTGTTTGGCTCACATAGTTTCGCCTCTGATCAGCCATGGAAGCAAAAGGACGTAGATATCTTATTTGGGCATGAATTCAGATCCTAAAAACAAAAAATGTAATCAGTTCAAAACATGTCCTGAATTTTGTTGTCCCTTTCTTCCATGGAAGAGATGGCAGGACAATTTGAATTGTAGGTAAAATGGTGTGCCTATGTGTACACTTTTGCCTCCATCCTCTCTTCTGATTCTGGGCGCCTGCTTGCTTGTCCGATTTCCATAATACTACTCAGCTGTCAATATCTATTATCATCTCTCTCTGACTGCATTGATCTGTGACTTTAGAAATTTGCATAGTTTGTGGACATGTTTGTGCATATGTAGCTTTGGACTGCCTTCATACAGATGTGTGTGCGTGTGTATGTCTTGGTGCGTGAATGCTTCAGCATGCCTTTCTTTTATCCTTGCATGGCTCTTTCGTGTTCATTACACTTTACCGCAGGCTTCTAGGTGCTGCTTCTCTGGTTAGCTTAATTTATTGCTTGTGCTTTATTAACTAATGATTACCGTGGCAACTACCTAGATAAATACGGCAGCACAAATAATCATTTCCTATGCCCGAGTGTTCAGCTTTTGCGAGCACCATTTCACATAGCTATCATTTATTGAATATACACACTAATGCAATTCTTAACAGGGCTATTCTTCATGAGTGCTTTAGACCAATGAGAATTTATTGAAACTGTTGTAATTTTTACCGCTTGGTGCTAAACCAGATTAGAGTGTGACAAATTATAATCTGCCCTGTGTGTTGGTAGACACAGATTTGTCATCTGAACACACATACCCATTCACTATTTCTTCTGTGCATAAGATAGAGATGATGTTCATAAATCAATAAACCTACATCAATAACACAGGCCAAATGGTTGTATTCTTATTACTGTGGTCTCCCAAACAGCTGTCAATAATGAAGACATTTAATCTTCATTTGTAGCACAAATATGTTTTGTATAGATCACATTTATATTATGGAATGAAGAGAATTGGGTGTGTTCTTCAAATAAATATCACCTCATAACTAACTGCATGCTCAGGAATGAAAACAGATATATACTTGATAAAAATGACCCAGCCACGTGTTGTTTTTGAATTTTAGTCCCAGGAGGAAGTATGTGACCTGCTTCATGCTGCTCCCTTCCAGAACATTCTGCCCAGAGTCTACATCAAAGGTAAATGCAAGGGTCAGACAGATACTTTAACCGTTTGCTATTGTTCCCCCAAATCATTTTTTATGCATATTGACTTGTTGATGTGTGGCTCTTGGTGTTTGTGCTACACAGAGGGAGAGCGTCTGGAGGTGAGGATGAAAAGGCTGGAAGCAAAGTATGCCCCTCTCCACCTCGTGCCTCTCATTGAGAGGTTGGGAACCCCACAGGTGAGTGCCTTACCCCTTGAACTCCTATCAGTCTTTGGGAAAGCAGAACAGAACAAATATTTGTAGAGCAAATGTAGTCTCCTTCCTCACACTGTTTCGTTTGTGTTTTTGTCAGCAAATTGCCATTGCTCGTGAGGGGGATCTGCTGACCAAAGAGCGCCTGTGCTGTGGCCTCTCCATGTTTGAGGTCATCCTGACACGCATCCGCAGTTTCCTGCAGGATGGGGTGTGGCGTGGGCCCCCACCCACCAATGGTGTGATGCACGTTGATGAGTGTATGGAGTTCCACCGCTTGTGGAGTGCCATGCAGTTTGTCTACTGCATCCCTGTGGGCACACACGAGTTCACAGCAGAGTAAGTTACATCATGCTGGGCTGGGTACTGTAGTTCGGGCTTCATGTGTAGAGGTGTACGTTGTTTGGTTTTTCTCATAAAAATGACATCGAGTACGTCTTCCATCTAATTATTGTACTAGTTTATAGAAGGGAGTATTTTCACACTGTCAAAGATGCAAAGTTGACACCTTTTACCAAAGCATCATGTCAAGTGCATGGCACTTAAAGACACAGTACATCAAATAGTCAGTTTTTGACTGTGTGGTTGATGGTGCTGCTGCAAGAGTAGAAGAGGATTGAAGTTCAAAGCTTTTCAAAATTTGCAAAAGGTTGTTGGTAATGAACATGTCAAAAATTTTTAGATAATTGCAGTCTTAGTGGTACCAAGAGGTTTTATTTGTTAAAAAATGGAAATGTATATTCTTAAAATGCCCCTGAGAAACAGATCAATAATAAGTTTGTTTCTTAACCCACTTTTGTCCTTGAGGAATCAATGTATCTATGTTGTGTCAGTGCTTGATGTTTTGATTTGGTCTTGTGATACACTCCAGGCAGTGCTTTGGGGATGGGTTAAACTGGGCTGGCTGTGCCATCATTGTGCTGCTGGGACAGCAGCGTCGTTTTGACCTCTTTGACTTCTGTTACCATCTGCTGAAAGTCCAAAGACAGGACGGCAAGGATGAGATCATCAAAAATGTGGTGGGTGTACCACAGTCAGGACATTTACAGACACAGTGTTGATAATACCCATATAACTTTTCATCAGTCATATGTTGAAGTCTGCCTCTTCTATTCTGTACAGCCCCTGAAGAAAATGGCTGACCGCATCAGGAAGTACCAGATCCTGAACAATGAAATCTTTGCAATCCTCAACAAGTACATGAAGGCTGTGGAGACAGACAGTTCCACTGTGGAGCATGTTCGCTGTTTCCAGCCTCCTATACACCAGTCCTTGGCTACCACCTGTTGAAAAAACCCTTTACACACATACACTCCACATAGCTGTGATCCTAATTTCCACCTCTTGCTGGTCGTATATCAAAATGACTACAATTACATTGGCATAAGACTGCAAAGACAAATGATCATCTTTGAACTCACGAAGCATTTAACCCATAGAAGTCCTTCTTTTTGGATCAGACCAGAGGTGGAAGTGTAACATTTACACCTTTTCTTTTTATTTTACTGTGTGTGTGTGCCATCACTCTGACTCATGCATGCTTTCTCTTATTCCTTCAGCTATACACTTGTGTATTTGGACCACTGACGCAAATGCCAAAAGAGATAATGTCTCTCCCCACTGGTTTGGAGTCACATCCATGAAACCTAAATATACCCAAACAAATAGAAAACAAAAGATGAAATCCATAAATAAACCGACAAATAATAACATTTTAGAAGATATTTTCAGTGCAACGTGGTGCCCTAATATGTGCTTCTACAGCTAGTAGTACTAGCACAGGCACCAACATGACTGTAATAAGCCCCAAAACCTCAAATTTCATTCATTTGCATTGAATTCTGTTCCGACCCAATTTCATGAAATATAATGTTTATCATGATATATTTCCGTATGAGTACATGCTTTCAAAGGGATGAAGTTATGTTGCTTTTTTCATTTGCTTTTATTTATATCATCTCATCCAGTTTCCTCGACTCCCAGCACATTCTGTTCAGTACCAGTTCCACTGTAAATTTTACTGTTGAACTAAGTGAAATGTTGAGTGGTGTAATTGTTGTTGTTTTTAATTCTTAATATTTTAATTTACATCCTTGGCATATTTGCCTGTACTACTGACCGAAAACCTCATTAACTGTTTTTTTCCCCCTTTCTGTCTGTTGAGAACTTTTTATATTCTGTACATGAATACAGTGATATTGTTTATCATTTGGACAATACACATCTTCATCTGGGTAAACGTGTTTGCTTTTTCCAGAATAAAAAGACAAAACAAGCAAGATTAGAAAATACCTCTAGGGTTGTATAAAGACAATGGTATACTAGATTAACCCTTTTGAGTGTGAATGGAGTCTGGACATTGAAAACTTAAGGGAAGCTACGTCCCTTAAAGGTATAACATAAAAAATAACTAAAAAGTCAGTTATAATTGAAGGGCAGTTTTCTAAATATAGTCGGTATTTACTATTAATGGACTATTGTTTAGATTAGTAATGTTATTAAAATATGCAAAACTTGTCCCCATTTTTTTTCTTTCCATATGATGGAAATCAGATGAATTAGTAATCCTCTCTAAACAGACCTGTGATCTTTTCTTCTGCTCTGTTTTGAATGACAGTTTATTTTGTAATTCCAGTGGTGTTTTTATTATATTTATTCACAGAACTCCAACTTATTGTTCATTTCAAGGTTAATCTAGTAAAAATGAAGGTACCAATGTATCATCTCAAAATCTTAGCATGGCAAGTGTAATTTATTGTCATCAATGGCTCCATTTGTGACATGAGGCTTTGTTTATGATATTGTTGTACAAGTGACCATGTTTTGAAGTACAAAAAATGGAGAAAAGAATATAAAATGTACAACAGTGTTCCTGCAAAGGATTTAAAGTTATGTTGTATTTCCATGAAATAAAAAATGTTTAACTGAAAAAAAAAGAATTAAGTCATGAGTGTAATGTTGGCTCTGCACCCAAATCCGTCAGACATTGGCGAATAGTAATTGCTTTAAAAACATTTATGAAGAGACGATTCAGTACACATTGAATGCACGCAAATCGTACTGTCACCTTTCAAAATAAAAGCACGGTCTACACATGCGAAAAGTCCGGATGACGTCGACAGGACAAGGAAGCTGATTGGCCGCCCCGACGCACTCGTGCGTGTGACGCATTTTGAAATTTTAGCGGACGAGCTTTGGTTTGTTATTGTGTGTCATCCGGAGCGGTTTGGAATTGGGATAGAAAAATCCCTACGCTAGGATCTGCAAAAGTTTTACCACTAGTAAAACATCACTAACTCAAGCAGAAATGTCTTTTTCCAGAGCACCGTTGAAGAGGTTCAACGACCACGTAGGTGAGTAACATGCAAAATGTGGTAGCATATTGACATTTTTATCCCCTGAGCCTGTTAGCCTTTGACAGGTAGCTCGTTCACATTATCTTACACAAGCTTATACATATTTTCACAGATATACTAAACTCATTCAGCCTAACGTGGTCGAGTGAAAACTAAGCAAGGTTTGACGAAGTAGCGAACTGTTTGGTTCGGCGTTTTACAGGCAATGAAAATGGGCGCTTGAGGCTGAGCTAGCTGACAATTTGCTCTTCTAAAGGTTGTGCCCCAGCACCCGGCTCCTACGAGATAAAACCTGGAGAACCGAAGGGAGCTGCATCCTTTGACAGATCTGGTCGCTTTAAAGATGTTAAGACAGGTGGGTTAATGTGTAACGGATCAACAGGTGTCCACCGAACTAGTGTAGTACTTTACCATGGATAGCCTATCTGCCTCATAATTCGTTCTGTCTCTCCAGCTACTGCATCCTTACTGCCACCACCATCTCCCTCCAGAAATGCCCTGGTGTCACCAGTCCGCAGGACTATGTCAGTTGATGGTCTTGTAAGTTGTCAGATTGCCTTACTGTCAGTTCCGTTTTAATTTCAGATTTATTCATTTAAATTAGAGTAAATCTATCACACACAGTAAGACCTCAAGTTGATTTATCCCAACAAAACTAATGTAATAGTACAGGTGTTGGGACTTTACCAAGGTCACACTTTCAATAAAAAGAAACCACTGAAGTATAGATTTTCCGCCAGATATATAGTTATGTTTTTGTACTTTGCAAAAATATGTAATTATTTTTCATTACAACATACTGTAGTGAAGTATTGTTACTTTATTTAACACAACTGTGTATTACCACTCTTGATGTTTGCTGGAACAGGTTGTTGAGTCATGTGTAAAGAAGGAGAGGAGCTTCATGACAATGGACATCAAAAAGCAGAGACTCTTGGAGAAAGAGGTGACTCTCTCTTGTCATGAAAACATTTTCCTCAATGGTCATTGATAAGAAAAATTTTAAATTTTCTTACTGCCTTAACTTGTATTCCTTTCAGATCCGGTCACTGGTGCATCAGCGTGGGGAGCAGGACATTCGCCTGCAGGCCTTGGAAGAACATCTGAAGAAGGTGGAGGCCAAATTGTTGGCTGCAGTCAGGGAGAGGACTGGGCTCTCGGCTAATGTTGCCAGTCTTGAGAGACAGCAAGCAGAGCTCAAGAAAATTAACGAGTTTCTGAAAAACAAGGTCTGCTTGGATTTGATATTTGCTGTGGCACTATTTATATTTCATTGTATTCATCAGTCCTACTGGATGAGATGTGTCTTTGGCTCTCAAAGCCTAAACATTTTGATGGAATGTGTTGGTTTTTTTTAGGTTTCTGCTGACACAACAAAGAAGAGGATCAATTCTCTCACAATGGAACTGATGGAGGCCAGGAACTATTTAGATGTTAAAAACAAGGTCAGACTTGATTGCACATACTCCCTTCTTCACACCACAATACAATAAATCCATTATTGGCTTTACTGCATTCAGTCACCAACAAGCACAATATGGGTTGCGCTTGATTGTGTATTTATGTATGTTTGTTTAGGAGTTAAATTTACAGCAGATTAACAGTGAAGGCCAGCTGAAAGTGCTAGAAACTGACCTCCAATCTGTCAGGGCATGTGTCACGGCTCTAAAGGACAGGAATAAAGATTTAGGTAAGGTTTGCAAGTGACAGAGATGTATTTGCCATTAAATTTTTCTAAATAGCAAAGATGAAGAACTATGGATGAAATTATGATTTTACTTTCTCAGAGGATCTCCACCAAGTGACCAAAACACAAAATGAGGAGCTTGAAAGTGAAAATTCCAAATTGCAAGGTGATCTTTGTGAATTTTTTTACCATTTATTTCAAAGTAATTTTTTTTCTTTAGCCTGGTTGCCTTATCTCTTAGATTGCCTCCTACAAATGACGATATAATTACACACTTACAGCATTCCACTTAAACACCAAGCTTACAAGTATCCCTGTTACTGCCTCTGCTTGCAGTTATTTGTGCATATGCCATAAACCTATATTGTTTTCTAGCTGTAATTTTGGAGCTTAGGGAGGAGATAAAAGTACTCCAAGATTACCTGGACACAGCCAATGATGAGATTCAGGTAAAAATTGTGACTATCAATGTCACTATTACAACATTTGATATTTCTTTTCCTGTCATGCTATCTGAAAGGAATGCTTGAACTGTTTGCATGGTTACAGGATCTCCGCTTGAGGCTTCTTGAGAAGACAGAGCTGGATCATAACGTTGCTGATTCTCAGTTGGAGAGAGTAAGGTGAGCAGACCTATTGTAGTTTTGACATGCGCACCAGGTCTCAGGTGTACTTGACATTTCTTTGTCACTTTCCCAAAGGCAACTGGAGGCAGATTTACAGCAAAGAACTACTGAGCTAGAGACCAGCCAAGAGGCACTGAGACAAAAAGAGGAGGAATCAGAGAAAATACAGCAAGCACTTCAAGCAACAAAAGATGCTTTATGGGAAACTGAGAAGAGGATGGAGGACCAAGAGCTACAGCTCAAATATTCACAAAAGTCATTAAGTGACATAGAAATGAAAATGGAGCTGGTCAACCAAGATGCTCATGATTCTCAAGCAAAAGTACGTCAGCAGGAGGCAGAGCTTGCTAGACTAAGGGAGGTACTCAGAAGGACGGAGCAGGAGCTGGATGAGAGAGTGGCGCACCTCGAACAGAGATGTCTGTTCTCTGAGGAAGAGAGACGTATGTGCAGCGAAGAGTCCTGTAATTATGTCACTTCAAATGGCAAAAAATAATGTGTTGCTCTATATTTTGCTTTAGACAAGACTCAGGAAGAGGGTCTAAGAAGAGTGGAAGAGTTGAAGACAGAGCTGAACTCTCTAAAGGAGGCAAAGATAGAGGAGAAAAGGCAGCAGATCCAGCTTGAGCAAGAACACGCTGCTCTTACTGAAGAACTAGAGAAAGAAAAGGTTACATACACAAATTTGTCTTGAATGATAACGCTCATTGTAATTGCTGTACTACATTTCTAAACTGTATCATTTCTCTACAGAGACTTGTTGACTCACTGTCTGTGTTGCTCAAGCAAGAGAGGGAGGAGTCTGAGGAACAGCAGAGACAGCTGAAGGATGAGTTGGAGGAGGTTTTGGGAGAGCTTTCTGCCATGGAGGAAGAGGAGCAGAGGAGGCTGGATGTTCTCCGGAAGCTGAGAGTGGAAAACAAAGAGCTGGACACACAACTGAGTGATACAAAGGCGTCGTTGGACAGGTGTGCAAGCAAGTGTTGAGTGCTGATGCCACACAGGACAAATTAAAGGGAATCTTGCTTGCCAAATAATTTCATCTAATTTTTGTCAAACTGTTTTATTTTGTATTTAGCAGGAGTAGTGATGTTACAGAGCTTGAAGAGAAACACACTGAAGCCATGAGAGAACTCCAAGAGGAATACACAAACTCATTGAACAAGATAAGGGATATTGTTCAAGAGCTGGAGAGGTGAGCAGTCATTTTTATATATCTGAACAAGAGCAGAATGTTATTGTTTTTTCACTATTTTGTGAATTTGTAAGTCTCTGATGTCTGTTTTTCCCTTCAGCACCAAAGAGGCTCTGAAGGTTGCAGAGGAAAGGCAGAAAGAGCTGGAAGTGGAAATAAAGAAGGTGACTCAGCACATGAAGGGGGAGATGGACATAGTGATTCAACAGAAAGAGGAGGAGATGAAGAGATTGAAGCAGGACTTAGTAGATCATCAGGACAGGAAATTTGCTGCCCAGAAAGCCAGCGAGGAAAATGCAGGGTATGTGGCCATGTCTGCTTTCAGTATGACTATCATGAAAATGACAGTTTGCTGTACAGTGTACTCAGATCAATTGTGTCCATGCTGACGCAAGCATTTTCTCATCTTGCAAAACGGACAGTTGAAATAGAGAGATCTCTTAACAAATATTGTTGTATCCTCAAGCTAATATACTAACACGGAAACGATCCATAAGTATAACAAAGTATTACATAGAACTCCCCAAAAAAGTACATACATACAAACATACATCAAAGAAATGTGCTCATAAAATCAACAAACAAAACAGAAACAACAAAAATTTAGATAAAATGGCAGTCACTCACCATTACATTATTGGTATTATATTATTAATAGAAAAACTATTAGTATCAATATTTATAGAGCAATCAAAGAAAGGCATCAGCCTATGTGTTGGCAGTGAGTATTTCGGAAATACTGGAAGAAGGGGCCCCAACTAACCCTCATCAATTAATAGCGAAATATTTTTCCTCAATGAATAAAGTACTCTAAATTGCGTCACCTGTATTATATGAACAGCTGTATTTGTATTCCAAATGAGGGATTGTGAAAAGTTGGCTAATTAACATTACTGCTACGCAGCACCTGTCCCTATCTGTAAAGGCTTATTTCATTAATTTTGATCTCCACAACGGGGCACCGGAATTTCATAATTTATCTAATCTGAGGAGATTATTTCAGTTTTGGGATTTATAAAACAAAGCCTTAGTGTGGATAGAAAGCCAGAATGGAGAGCAAGGGCTGATAAGTGTCATGCTTTTTTCCTTGCCTCCACAGAAAGTTGCTGGAGGTCCAGACTTGCCTGGCACAAAAAGACGAAGAAATGAAGACCATGGAGGCAAGCCACTTAACCCTAGTCAATCAGTTACAGCAGCAGTTGGGGGAGCAGACAAAGGCAAAAGAAGAGGTAGAGGGACAGCTAGAGCAACAGAGAGGTCAGATCGTTACTCGGCTCCAAGTTGAGAAAGAAGAAGTTCAGAAACAGTTAGGCAAGGCCAGCCAAGAAAAAGAAGAAATGATGGTACAGCTCCAACTAGAAAGAGAGGAAAAAGTTAAACTTGAAACAGCCCTTCAGGATGTCAGGGGAGAATTGGAAGTCGAAAAGAGCAGCCACCAAGAGTTTATGTCAGAGATGGCCAGACTACAAACCCAATTAGAGAAGGTGGATGAGGAAAGGAACGGGCTTCTCTCTCAAGCAGAACTTGTAGACAAAGAAAGAATAGCTCTTCAAGAAAAAATAATCACAGCAGAGAAGTACAGAAATCAGCTTCAGTCTCACCTGGATGAAACTGAGCATGAGCGAGTCAGCCTCCAGACCCTCGTTGAACTGATCGAGGAGAAGAGACGAGCTCTACAGCAGGAGTTAGAAGAGCAGCAACAAGACAAGCAGGCTCTTCAGGAGCAGGTCAAGGTTCTGGCTCAGGAGAAGGTCACTCTACAGTGGGAGATGGAGGAGCAGCGACTTGAAATCCAAAGACAACTAGCTGAAGCACAAGAGAAGAGGTAGGCAATAACACGGTCGGATATTTATGTAACTATAGATTTTTTTTCTCCTTCACAGTCTCTTAACGCTTTCTTTCGTTCTCAGCTCTCCCCATTCGGAGACAGAACACTGGAGGAGACAATATGAAGAGCTATTTGCGAAAGTCAAGCCTTTCCAGGTGAGTCATTTCCATACCAAAGCCCAGTGCAAATTCTCAGCCTGCATCATATCTCGCTGAAATAAAATAATTGCTCAATATGTCACCACTTGTGACTTGTCACCTATTAAACCACATTTTATTTTGTTGGTGTGTGTATATACAGGAGCAGCTCAACGGATTTGCAGCAGAGAGAGACGCACTACTTAATGAGAACGGGGCAAACCAGGAGGAGTTAAACAGGCTGGCTGATGCTTATGCTCGTCTGCTGGGCCACCAAAACCAAAAGCAGAAGATCAAACATGTGATGAAGCTGAAAGATGAGAACATTTCTCTGAAACAGGTAAAACATCAGAGCAATGCTGCCTGCTTTCCAACCCACAGACAAGTCAGGGTTCCAAGATTCTTTAGGGAAAGGGAGCCCTTGTGCTACTTTGTCTCAAACATAAGCACCTACTGTATACGTCACCCTCCTCATTTCCATACTTTTTGTCTGTGTGTTGTAGGAATTGTCAAAGCTTCGGTCCCAAGTAAGCCGGCAGAAGAGTGATCTGGAGCAGCTGAAGTCGAAGCTCCCTGGAGCTCCTCGCCGAAGGTTTGATCCCAGCAAAGCTTTCCAGCATCACAACAAAGAGAATGAACAATCTGAGACTTAAAACCAGCTCTTAAAGAAGGTGGGTACCATAAAGACGCAATGACCACGCACACAGTAGTTACAGGACCCAGAAATAGGAAGTCATGTCAGAAATTCAGAATAATTGCCTCTTGAGTTATTATGAGATTTGTTTTTCAGGAAATGATGAGCGTATTGGAGCTTGTCTTCTGGGCTGTCAACTAACCTGTACTAGGCTGCAAAATCTCAGATGCTTGGTTTGGTCTTCTCCTGAGTAGTTCAGCAATCAAAAAAAAACAATGTCTGCCTCTGCTTTTAGTCTGAATTCAAATAAGCAATTTTATCTGTAATTTAAAATGTTAGAACTTCTAAACTCTAAGATAAGATAATCCTTTGTTGTCCCACAGCGGGGAAATTTACATTCTACATGTAGTATTGTACTGCATAGTTTTTTTCCTCTGTGGCCAGTAGTGTGAATGTGTTTGGAATATCCAAGGAAACAGAGAGTTGTACAGGAGCAGCATGGGTCAAAATAATTAGATGGAAGCAAAGCTGTAGCAAGCACGATGCAGTGAACAAAAGCATGGTTGGTACAGAAAATGTGAGATTATTTTATTGTGGCACTTGGATTCTTATCCATGGGTTTTATCTTACTACTAGCAGTACTACATGGCAGTGAATTAGTCACTTTTTAATGCAGGTGGGGTTTTTTATATAAATGTTTCTTTTTTCTTTTTCTGTAAATAAAGACAGATTTGATTTTCTTTGAGCAAAGGTACGTCTGAAGTGTATTAATTTTGATACATGTGTAAAATTTGTTTCCCCCACCCCAGGTACAGTTTGTTTGCAAGAGTGTATTTACAAAGCTTCTGATTTTGATTCTGCTTTAACTCCTTTTGGACCGTGTCTCTCCACAGCCAATAGAGGGCACTCTGACACTACAGCCAGAATTTAAGACGCAGCAAGGGCTACAACTCAGGATTCATCCATACTATGTACCAACCGCAAAGAACAGAAATTCACATCTTTCCAGAGTCTTGGGTTATGGGTCATGAAGCTTTATTTCCTTTACTTGATAAGACATAGCCAGCAAATATTGGGCCAGAAATTGACTTCAGGATGTTTTTTTACAAGCTGTGAGTGGTTCTCACTGTGGAGTAGTGAGTCAGTCACAGTAGCCCTCCGGGTGGTAAATGCTGCGCGACTTATGGCAGAACGATGCCTCTGTTCACCTTGGGCTCATGACCAGCCAGAGCCTTCCGTCTGGCCCTTTTAGGCAGGAACCTTTTGAAATGGAGACTTTGCATAGCACCATGTTAGCCATGCAATGCAAACCTCCACCTCCTCAAGCTACCATTTAGAGTTTTCACACTTAAATGGAGAGTTTATGGCTGTTATCTGATCTCCACAATCCATTTTGACTTGTTTAAATCCGTACTTCAAGAGGGGCTATGACAGCGGTCCAGCAGAGGCACGTTACCGTTCACACGTCCAGGCATAAAAATATCAACAGAATGACTAAGGTAGAAGAGCTAAATAATATGATTTTGGAAATAACGTAATGAGAAATTTGGGTTTTTAGCAATATTTGTTTCTGAGGAAATATGACACACGAAAACAATGCAAAACCGAAAGAATGGCCACACCACAGACTTCGCAACAGCCCAGAGAGGCCCTGCACACTAATGATGGTCTGGACCGATGGATAGATTTAGTCCAGTGAATTTTCCAGCATGTTCTCCCCAAACAGTTTGCTCCTGCTAACAATCCACACTGACATTCTTGTTAGGTTGAGTTTGATCTTTGAACACAGTGGGTAGAGATTGCAGAGGCACAGAGTCAGCCTGGGGTGTAGGGGCAATTTCATGCTGTTCCTATCTGATCTCCCACCATCAAGCAGACAAATACTAATTATTTCGTTGGGAAATAATGTTAAACTGTGACCTCCTCCATGGCCACCATGTTGCAGAGTTAATATGGCCCTACTAATCTCACGGGCTGCAGAGCCTACATATGCTTTCAGCTCTGGGTTATAGATAAAGCCCCGATTTCCAGACAGAAAGTATAGTGCATCCACCAGGTAGGAGCCACACAAGTACTGAGTGGGGGCAGGAGCCACCCCTAAGGAGTATAGTAACAGCACGGACACAGCCATGGTACACAGGTCATAAGAGGGAGGTTTTGTGGACGTAAAACAAAGGAAATGATATATAGAAAAGTGCATGCCACAAATAATGAAAGATTGACTGAGACAGAGTGAAAATGAATGCACCTATTAACACTTAATGTTCAAGGCCAGATGGTAGTGGCACCTAATGGACGAAACGTTCAAATTAAATGGGATTTTTGTCAATGTCACTCAGGCATTACAGATCGTTCTTTAAATGACTTCAGGTAATGGATTTTCCTGATGTCCCTGTGAGGTTCTACCGGAAAGTTCAAAACCTTTTAACTATAATACCACAAAGACAACACTGAGACTGAAGCATGTGGTTATATCCCAACTCAAAATAAAGGCTTTGAAGTGAGCAAAAAACTGAATAATTCATTCTTTCATTGGAAATCAAAGGCCAAGATGAAAAGCCACGGTGGAACAAAGTCGGTAGAAAAGTGATGGGATGATATCTGATTTGATCTTCCTCAAATTAGGAAGTCTAAGCAGACAAAGTCAAAAAAGATGAGTTTAAAAATCTGATCTTGATGACCAAGGTGTTCTTCAACTCGTATGAAGTTATGCTGCCCCTTTTCATTTTGGCATTTTCCTGAATGAATCGGGAAGTGATTTTCCACCTAAAACTGCGTCTTCTATTCTTCCCATGGTGCAATATGTTCCTGATACCACATATCTGAGGATCTGTTTAATTGCTGCATTGCTCCAATAAAAGTGATTGGAAATTGTTTGGAAATTGAAAAAATGTTTCATTTTGTTTTACGTGACCCCACACACGTTTGGTTTATTGCAGCTGCATCCAATATCAACTACAAATGATGCTTCTGTCCAAAAATCAGTCCCAGACACTGTCAATGCATCCTTAAGGTCAGATTACTCCTTCTGTCCAGTTCAACAGCTGTAATGTTTATGTCTCCGTGTCATCCTCCAGAGAGGAGAGCGGCTGTCCAAGATTACAGAAATATTACTAGTATTAATTAGACCCATTTGTAATGGATTTTCTCTTGAGTTTCAAAGTGAAAAACATATTTTGCAGTCATTTAGAAACTGTATAGACCTTTTGTCGATATTCTACAGTGTACTACAGAGTACTGGAATGAAAATGAATCATTTTAACAATCCACCCGTGCCTGGCATTTCAACATTGCAAGATCCTTACATCTGGCCAGTTACGGTACCTGTCTATCCGTCCTGGCTGTATGTCAGCCTTTCTTTAATGCTGTAGATTAGCTGAATCACAGATCAGCTCAAGCTAGATTTACTTTCATCCCAGTTATTGTATAAATACATTTGAGAAGTTAAAATAGGGAACACGGGGAAAATGCTTACATGTGTTTGAGGCCTTAGTGCAGCAGAGCAGCTGGCTGAGAGAGATTAAAAGCTGTAGGCATGTAGGACTTTGCAAGTACAGAGTACATCGCCACATAACTTCTCCTCCTCCACCTGTCTTTTGTCAGCCTCAGTGGAAAATGCTAAGGTCCTCTCATTAACATCCTGGCCTGTAAGTATGTTGATTAGCTCTTAAGTGGCACTAAGTCATGCCTGTGTGGCCTACACAAGAGAACTGGGCAAAGCAGCAGAGTTGGGATGAAGTTGAGCAGTTAGTCACCCAGGGAGAGATCCCATATCACACCTGCTGTCTGGTGGCCCAACTGGCACAGTTCACACACCGACAGACAAACACCATATGCTCCCTTTTGATCACAAAGAGTACATCAGAGGACATCTAGATTAGTGTTGCATTAAAGATTGTTTTATCATGCAGGGTCCTATTTCAAACCGCAGTATCTAGAGAGACATATTTTGTATATCACGATTCAGCTCTTACGATTTGAAGCACCTGTTCCTTTGAATGTATAATGGGATTTTAGCCAAAATATGCACAATGTGACATACAGCATCATTTTCTATCAGTTAATTAGTTTATTTGCAGGCTTAATGGAAGTACCACATGTTTGCTGTTGCTTGGAAATTATTAGATTTTTGATTTTTCATACTGCAAACAAATGCTACAAAATTGATCTTTGTATAATGTTAACATTTCCATCAATAAATTATATACATCAGTACTTAACAATGTTAGCAAGTGAAATATTCACTTATTCACAATGTCAGTGCGCAGTTGGAATGTTTCTTTGAATGTTTCTTTTGTATGTGCTTTAAAAACAACTCGTTGATCGTAGTACAGTGTTTGTGCTGAGATTGAAAAGTTTGTATATGCTGTAGTTCAACTGTATCATGGTTTCATTGGTGCTCCAGCTGATTTTATACAGCATCTAATGAGACAGACAGGGAATATTCAGACTGTTTTGGTTACAACTGGCGGTTGGTTGATTCGATCGACACTAGAAGAAACAATCCAGAAATCTCACTGACATGCTTTGAGAAGAATTATCATGTCTTTAAATAAAATTCTACATAAATGTTTTCTTGAATTCCTACCAGGTGCCAATTAAGACATAATTGAGCTTGACTACTGCATTGGCATGCATAAATAATGGAAACTTTCACATGTATCAATCAACCTCCAGGACAAGAACATTGCATCAAAAGATAACACTGTTATGTCCGAGGTATTGCGCAGTGCAAAAAAGCAGTTGCTCAATTCCTTGAAATCTGACATTTTTGCTAAATGACAGTGGCAGCAGGTCTTTTATTAAACTGAGCCAGTGAAATGGTGATCTTTAGAGAAATGATAAAAGAAAAGCTGCAAAGAAAGTCGTCCAGCACCTTGGCACTGCGATTTAGAGACAGGAAAGGTCCAACTTGCTATGCTTTGAAAATCAGTTCCTATGGGAACCAGCAAAGCAGCAACAACTGTGAACAACAGGAACATCCTTCCCAGTCACATGGCTGCTTCAAACACACACATCAAACAGTGGAGGACTAGCGGAGGCCCCAGACATGTGGAGACAGACAGAAGTTGGGTGGAAAGTCGGTTGGGTCCCTAAGGTGGGAATTGCGTAACTTGTCTTCTCTTCTACTGCGTTTGAGGAGATAAAAGGGAGTGAGAAGTTCAGTCTACTGAGATGTTGTTAATCTGCTGTGATAGTGAGCCTTTTTACTCCTATAATTATCGCTGACTTTCTGAGGATGAAAACTGAAAAGACTTAGAACATCAAAAAATCACAGCCTGATCCAGTAGACAACAGAAACAGCTTGGATCATTCTGGTTTTATGTTGGCATATGAAGGCAGACGTAATGAGACAGACATCCATAAGTCTGCTCAGGGAACCGCAGTGGTACATTGACACAAAGGATCCGTGAAGATTCATCTGTGCTTAGAAGACGCAAATCTGGCTTGTATGAGATTTGAATATTGAATGTTAAAGTGACTTCCAAACTATGAGGAAAAAATCATCAAAAAAGCATCAAAAAGTTTAAAACTTTTAAAAAAGAAATCTTTGGCAAGGGCAAACAGTTTGGATCCTGGCACGTCCAGCTCCCTGTCACACACAAACATTGTCTTATGCATGTGTAACCACGCACATAAGACAGACTGGACACGTCCGCCTGTTCCGGACACTGCCCTCCGTGTGTGTCACGGCCCGCTGGCTCAGATCCATGACAGAACAGCATACAGTTTTAGAAAGCGTGTGAAATTGTGTGTGTGTGTGTGTGTGTGTGTGTGTGACTGTGAGTGAGGCAGAGGGAGAGGGGTGCCCTGGTGTCTGCACTTTCCTGTCCTAGTAGAGACAGTCGCTAATGCAGTACTAACCTCTGCCATGACCTACTTTGCTATGCCAACCCTGTCCGGACCAGAACGTGCACGCGCACACACACACACGCAACAAATCGAGTAAAAGGAATGAAACCACCTATCTTCTTGTAATTCAACAGACCTTTTTTAAAGTCGCACCAAGGATTAAGGCTTGATTTATTGCGCGCACATAGACTCAACACACATCTGAGCAGATTAGAATTAGAAGTTGACAGGCTGGGTTAGGGGACAAAGCTGGCTAAGAGTATGGTTTGACAGCTGAGAAAATGACTACATGTTATAAATGTGACAACTTCCCCCAGAGAGAAGCAAGGCAGGACAGAATGATGGCCAGTTTGATTTTCAGGCCAGAAAATAGATTTCTATTTAAACTCTCATGTGGCCGGCCTTTTCAAGTTGAGCTGCGTCTCAGACAAGAGAATTTCATTTTAAATTGGCATTTTTCTGGTTTGTGTGAGGCATTTTTATTTTGATAGATTGATATGAGGATGCCGTCTGTCCTCTGAAGGGATTTCATTTCTGGCCACATCAGAGAGGAGGTGAATGTTGGGTATTATTACCCTTTGAACATGCAATGAAAAGCAGTATCAGTTTGAGTTGTGGTTAATCTCATACATTTTACATTGTTTTCTTGGTGCCGCCACTGTGAAGTTGACAGCTTTTTGGATTAATTTTATGGCTTTATCCATCTTGTGATAGCTGAAATGTTGTGAATTACTGTGGAGGACTGTGCTTTGTGTATGTATTGATAGGAATAGCA
This sequence comes from Brotula barbata, assembly GCA_900303265.1. NCBI lineage: Eukaryota > Metazoa > Chordata > Actinopteri > Ophidiiformes > Ophidiidae > Brotula > Brotula barbata. Next base: position 142,583 of record OMNV01006659.1, read on the forward strand.
TAGGAATTCCTCATCATTTCTGTTATGAGTTAAAGAGTCCGACTACGGCAAGATGGAAAAAAAATCTATGAATAGAGGAGGCGGCCTGTGAAACCACTATCACCGATATATGATGCTGTTCAAACACCTCCATTAACGTGATTCTAAAGGCTCTGTCTTGTCTGTCAGACGGATCACATAAATATTTAAGGCAAGGCACTGCTATTTTTGTCCATCTTGCCATTGCCAACAATTCAGATTGTTTCGAAGTGGTGGACCATACAACGCATTGTTAAGATCTGCAAGGAGCACACAGCTCTTATTCACACCTTCTGCAACCGTCATTTCCCCATGAAACTATTTACGGGAATATAAATTCAGCCTAATAACTCCAATGATTCCGACAACTGCCCTATTATTCTCAAGACTTTTAAGTGTCCCAGAGCCCAAGGTGTGAAAAACTCTCAGATGATAAATCCCAGGCAAATGTCCACCACTGACTCAGAACATAAGAGGTTTGAATTGTTGGCGAAACATTGTCTAAATCAAACAAACACAAGGAAACTGGTCTATTGGAAACTGGTTTATTTCTTTATTTGATATGGACATAACAAAGCATTTGGATTAAAACATGAGATTGAGCAATGTATGCTGTGGGGTTTGTACCAATAATGCTAATTTACCACACTTGCCTATAAGATGCTTTTAGACTTTTATGTACAGTTTTATGCATACAATGTAGAAGACTACAATGATATACATAATTACATACATGCCCTTCCTGGATTGTGGCCTACTCGTGAGTTTCGGTGATCTAGGGAGCTTCATGCTCCAGGGTCGATCTCCCAAAGAACACTGGTCGGGGATGAGGATCCAGACACACATGATCCCAAACCAACGGATCGGACAAACTTGATCGTGGCCAGCCACCTACATTTAAGGAGTATTTCCGTCTGTGTCAAAGAGGGAAAATCTGTGGTGTGTGTGTGTGATAATCTTTGTGTGTCTGCATGTTTGCACAAATCGATAGGGCTGGTATCAACCCCCAGAGTCTGTCTCCCCCCCTGCTTTTTGAGATAAAGTAGAGAAAGCAGACCTACAGCCAGACATATGAGTGGGATTAACAACAGGAGCTTATTTGGACGAATAAAGAGGCGAAAGCTGAAGATAGAGGGATTTCAGCAATTTTCATTATTTTGTGCAGAATGCGCACTGCGTGTATTGTTAAAGTAAAAGGTCAGAATCAATCAATCCAATGTTCTGTGCCAACCTGCCTCAAATTGCATATTGACTCAATGCAACTGTCTCCCAACTTGTAGATGAGAAGCATGTGAACAACTTTAATGCTGCTTTGGTGGTTTTCCCGGCAAGTACCTGTATATACTTTAACATATTATCATTTGTTTCCTTGGGATCTTAGTGTACTGTGGGGAATTTGAGCTTGTAGTCCTTGTCCTATCTCTTCCGTCAAAACTTTATCTCATGCCTCGTGCAAGTGTGTGTATTCGTGTGAGATGCGCAGTGTTGGTGACGGTGTCGGTGACGGCGTCGGTGAATTTCAAGTCTGCGTGTGTAACTGAAAGTTCTATCTGTAGGAGCTGTCAGTGCCGTATAGGAGCGGTGTGTACTTGCAGAACTGACAGTGCATCCCCCAGTCGGCCTCCAGTGGCTTCAGATATCGCATGTTGAACAGGAGGTGCTACAGCTTTGATATGTTGATGAGAAGCTTTTATGTTTTATGTGTGTGTGTGTCTGTCTCTGTGTGAGTGTTTTGCTCCTTTTCTCGAGAGCAGGAGGGAGATGTTGTCCTTTCATTCCAGAGTTCTCCTTTGAGGTCAAAGGATGCCGTGAAACTTACCATTTCATTGTGGGCTGCCGCAGATAAAGACTGAATTATCTGTGTTCTCCTTAAATCCCCATTCAATTTTTTTAGCAGGGATGAAAGATTTTGTCTTGGTCGCCTGGGGAGCTGTGTACCACGCTGTTTGGTAATATCTGAAATTAATTCCTCCAGACGTCCCAGTTGTTCCTAAACAATTCAAGGGCAGCGTTAGATCCTTAAATTGCAAATTCACTAAAAGGCGTTTGTACCTCAGCCGGTGATAGCTTTTCTGCTAACCATAATTCCATTTGTCATTACTGTGCCCTGGCAAGAACTGGTTTGAATTGACAAATAACAAATTCTATGTGACGCCCAATGAGAAGGGTTGTTACCCATTAATGCTTGTATATGTTTGCCCTGTGTCAGAGAGAAAAAGAATGTTCTTTGAGGAGGAAGACGAAGACTCTCTTCACCACCACAAAAAGAAATTTCAAGGAAGAGAAGGCAGGGCTGCAACGGAGAGAGGTGAAAACAGTGGAGGTTTCATTGAAATTGTTTAAGAATGCCTAATCCTTCACAGAAATGCTTACTCCATAATTCAACACAGGGTGCACCCCGGCTCCACACAAAAACACACACACGCTCACACACTTTCTGTATCTGTGTGCGTATGGCCTTTGCCCCGGCCCAGTAGATTGTTGTCTGAGGAAGCAAGTTGTTCTGAAAGAATATATTCTGCATCATGACTTTTAAATGCAAGAATAACAAAACATAACAAGTCATTGCTTATATAGGAGTAGTACTTCAAGGTACCTGGACTTGTTTTTTTTTAGTTTTGAAAATATTTTTTCTCTGCTTTCAGTAGAGAAAATTTTTTTTTTTTTTTTGTCTATTGTCTATTTAAGCTATTTTGTCCCATGGAGCACCAACCTAACTCAAGGATCTTGTGGTCTGATGTGGGCGGTTGGGACAGAGGCTTTCCCATTAGTGAGATTTGTGCCGAGATGAGTTGTACACAATCTGTCTGTTCATGACAGTACAGTGACACTCTCATGTCATTGTCTGAGAATCCATTTTTACACTGGGTGTATTTGCCAATTTTTTTTTTCATGGATTGGAAAATGATCAAAACAATAAATAAATAATTTTACAAATAAAAACAATAGAATATTTTAACCGCTTCTGGCATTAATTAATTACATTACTGAAGGCATTGTCATGGATCACCTACAATAGTGGTTGAAAAACGCATAAATTATGGTGGAAACATGCTGGCTGTTAATGGAGTTTAATTATTGTAGGGATGTAGAAGTGCATTTTATCTTGTGATATTTCAATTTGTAATTAAGTCAATAGTTTATATCTCACTACCCAGTTTCCAAAAAAGCTGGTTCATATGAAAACTTTTTTTATTTTCTTTCCCTTCTTTTCAGCTCTTGTCACCGTGCCCTTCCTGTCTCTGAATACCCATCATTATGCAGGAGAGCACAAACATCGTATTTGGGCACTTCAGCATTAAAATGGGTATAAAAAAAAAGAGCTGTAATAAAGCAAACAGCCAAGATGATGTAGTGTGGCCAACCTGACTTGTCACCAAGGCAATCCTTCTAATAGAACCTCTCTGATTTATTGCTGAGACTCTCCACAATAGAGACCATAATGGGCTTTATTCATATTTTTATTTTATGAAACACGATGAAAGGGGTCATGGTGGCCATTAAGTGGATTAATGGTATGTGTTGGGTAAAGAAGATGCTATAAAGCCTTAAAAGTTAATGCTGTCATCTACGGGCTGATGTCCTGATGGAGTAGGAGGGGCCACGCACTGCTAATAGAGATAATTCAGCCAGGTAATGTCGGATCACTGTGGACAAGATGGATATCACTTGGCAATGTTATGGGGTGTGTTGTGGTGTGCCGGCACATTTATGCTGATTATTTATGCTCCATAATGAAGAGCATAATGAAAATTGGGTGCAACTATAAATATGAGCTGGGAAGGCGTAAAGTGGAGGGATAATCATTGATGCAATTAAGATGTCGTACACATGCAGTGTGAGCCTGGCCTCCCTTGACTTTCTCCTCTTCGCTTCACCAAGGATGTATTTTATCCTGAAACATCACATTTAATCAGGCAGGGAGGCCAGTGTAAATCCACCGGTCTTGCTTAAGGAGGCTGACATTTTAAATATGCTAAAGCCAAAGCAATACAATCTTTGGTTAATATATCTCTGACTTATTGACAACTATTATGAGATGGTTAATTGTATGTCTCTATCTTTAATTGTGTGTGCATGCATCTTTGTGTGGGGTCATGAAAAAGAGAGAGAGAGAGAGAGAGAGAAGGGGATAGGTTGCAGCCAGCACATTTTGACACCGTGTCAGTGCTGTCACAATATGAGTGAGAGAATAGGGAGGGAGAGAAGGCAGGATCAGGTGATATGGACGGGGGAGAGATGGAGACAGATGAGAAAGGGAGTCCGGGAGCTGAAGTGACCCTATGGACCAGATGCTGATAAACTGCCATCACTGAGCACTCTGTCAGGCCTGGATCTCATCTGTCACTGTCATCCACATTTCAACCTTTTCTCCTCCTCCTCTTATCCTTTTCCTTCACCACCGCCTCCTTCTTGTTCTCTCCCTCTTACCACTTTGCATGATCCTCCTCTGTCGTAGCCCTATTTATCCTTTATTTTTCTTCCTCCCTTTCCCCCTCTTGTTTCCTCTAGTTGGAAATAAATAGTGGGTGATACATGTTTATATTTGTGAAACTACAGTCATGAACTGGTCATTTGTTAGAAAAGGTTATGTTGCAATGAAGCTATAATATCAGCTGGGCATTTTTAAATGGCCACAGGTGTGCCAAAGATGCAGAAGAGACAGCTACAATAGCATTCCATGTCAAGCCTTAATTGAGTGGATGAGTTATGATTTCCAAGTTCAGTGTCAGCACGGGGGTGCGTGGATATGTGCTGAGTCATAATGGGGATTAGGTAGTGTTAGCATATTCAGCTGGAAAGGTCCTAGACATACTCATTATTATCCCCATTGATGCTTGAAATCTTTTTTATTGATTAATTATTAGATTAATAGCCTCTTGCTGACTGTACTATGTGCCAGTTTGAAAGATAGATAGATGGATGGATGATGGGTAAATAGATAGAAAGACAGACAGACAGACAGACAGACAGACAGACAGACAGATAGATAGATAGATAGATAGATAGATAGATAGATAGATAGATAGATAGATAGGTAGGTAGGTAGACAGACAGACAGACAGACAGACAGACAGACAGACAGACAGACAGACAGACAGACAGACAGATAGATAGATAGATAGATAGATAGATAGGTAGGTAGGTAGGTAGGTAGACAGACAGACAGACAGACAGACAGACAGACAGACAGACAGACAGACAGATAGATAGATAGATAGATAGATACCTTTGGGTCCAATAATCAGGTATTATGGGACTAGGATGAGAGAGAATGGAAAATTTGAGAAATAATGTCCTCAGTGGGGTGATAAGTGTGTCCATTTGAAGAAATTTGTTGTCCTTTAAAACAACAAATATAATGCTGTCATCCCTTGGCAGCAGGAGTTTGTTAACAGTCCCGCAGGTTAATTTGTCTAATAGCCACTATCCTGGCTGTCACATCCAGGCTTGGACAGCCACTGGCAGAGTCGGATGACTTTGTTTTGTCCCCATCTGAGAAAGCCTCTTCCCCCAAAATGTTTGTGTGTGTGTGCATGTGTGCATGTGTGATGTGTGGGTGTGCAAATGCATGTGTGTGAGTCCGTGCACGCAACATTGCATCCTGATTCCTCCGCCAAATCCTGTCATTTTGAGCCTGTCACATTCTGTTAAGTGTAGCTCACACTCCTTCCTTAATTCCCCACATTCGCTTGTCGCCTCCAACGTCAGTCCAGGCGCTCATAGGCAGTGTCTCTCAAAATGGCATCCATTTCATTATACTACATCAAACACAAAGAAGTGAGAAACACACGTACACTCATGCGCGCACAGGGAAATACACAATGATTTCTGAGGTACTGCCAAATCCTGAGCTTCAATTTCTCTCACAACCCACCTGTCCTTCTATCATCTGAATTTGTTTTTGTTTTTTTACATGTTTCTGCTTTTTCAATGATAGGTACAGTAGAGAGAGAGACAGGAAGGACAGGGCGCACAGGGGGGATGACGATGTCCTTAACCAGTCGGCTATATCATTGAAACTTTGCATGCACATGAACAGTAAATCAGAGTGAGCTCTTATTTGTTGTTAACATAGAGAATGGCTGTGATGACGCTCATCTATGAGTCACTGTCTTCTGAACATGCAAGCAGAGTGTTAAATTAGATTGATAAATAGATACTTTATTAATCCCGAAGGAAATTCAGCCACAGCTAATCTTGTCACTCAATGTTTGCTTTCTGTTTTTTGTTTTTTTGCCAGATTGTCTTTTGTTTGTTATTCACTCATCTATGTATAAAATGTCTGTATATGTCTTCCCCATTAATGTCAAGTTTATTCTAGGGCCGAATATCACATGCCTCAGAGCGCTTCACAGGCCAATGCAATAAACACTTCCAGAGCCAGCCCAAAGCTCTTTAGGAAGACGTAACAGGATACAGGAAAATAGGATGAATAAAAAAACTTAAATCCTGACTCAGCAGGAGAATCTCAAGTCAGAGATGCGGTTAAAATTAACAGAGAAATAGGGAGAGAGAATAAATACACATATACCTAAATACAACAAAAAATAAGAATGGCAATGCCTGAAATGCAGTTGATATTAGTTATATATTGTATGTGTTCATTGTAGTAAAGTTAGTGGTTTTGGATAGATAGATAGATAGATAGATAGATAGATAGATAGATAGATAGATAGATAGATAGATAGATAGATTGGTGTTTACCTCAGAGATTAAAAATTTAATTCTTACCTGTGCTTCACTATGAGCATTACATTGAGTTGCATTGCCTTCTATTGCATTGTGTGTGTAATTGCACTTCATTGTCTAAAGGCATAAAAGGGTGCAAAGTGCAAAGGAATCAAGAGCAGAAACATGTTGTCCTCATATGATATTAAGCAGAAAGTGAACAGTGAAACTCCCTTTGATAGGGAGAGAGGAAAGTGAGTGTATTTCAGCTTTGTCTTGGTGAACTAATTGCCAAGCTGGACCAGCTCCAATGGCTTCTTCAAAGCAAGCATGCACAATCATCTATGTACGCTGCACAGCCGGCACAGGTCCAGCAAGTTTTATTTTGTATCCAGAAAAGACAAAAAAAAATATTGTTGTTATGCAACTGGCCCTGAATTTCTAACCCAGCTCATCCGGCCCCTTTATTTAAGTGACCATCATTTCAATGAAGGATTGAATAATTCAAGTAATTTTCTTTCTTGTGTAACGGTTGCTGAATTTGTCATGGGCTTGATTTTTAACTGTGCACTACTACAATGTGTTTTGTATTTTTGTGACCTGCACAGAGCAAAGGTGGTAGTTCTATGCAAATGAGTCAGCATAAATGTAAGCATTAGTCTGGTTTTTCAGTGCGGTTTTGCTCATTTGATATTTTGGGGATTCTGCCAGGAAATGTAAGGTAAGTACATGATGCAAATACACAGCCCCTGCAGAATATCGAATAATGTGCACATGTGATTGACATTGAAACAATTTTAAGACCATTAAGTGCTTTAAAAATGACAAAGTGAAAATAAGGACCTTTTCCCACTAGTGTCTGTCATCCAGAACTGCTTTTAGACTACATGAAAGCCTCTCCCTGCAGCTGATTAAATCTTAAGAGACATCTGAAGGCAGCAGGCCAGATGCGTGTTACATTTACAGGCACTCAAACCACCCGGTCAGCACTGACACACTCGAGGCCACAACTACCCTTATAACATCACACGCACAATGTTGCCCTGTTAATAAAAGATTCACCACATGTATTCTCAAAATTAGGCACACTTAAAAACCTCAGAAATGGCTCCACATTATGGAAAATTCATTAAATTGTTGCTACAGGTTGCTGTAGAAACAGCCTCATTATTCTTACGAGTGGTAAATGGTGAATAAGTTCTCAACGTTAAATAATGACCTAAGCAAGCCTTCTCAAAATTTTATTGCATTTTGTAAACTCACTGCGTTTGTCTCCCTGGTAGTACATTTTTTTTGATTGGATTAAAAACAACAAAAAAAGTCTCTTAGCTCTCAAGAGAACATTTGCACTGATATACAGTAGTTGTTGTGGCTTCCATTGTGACTTATTCAACATGTATTTGTTGGTAGAGGACTGAAAAAAAATAATTTCTTGATGTAGCCTATTTTAATTAATGTAAAACACTACTAGTTACGTTGGATGTAATTATTATATATTTTGGCACAAATAGCACAGATACCAGAATGGAACGGGGCCATCATTGATAACCTTTGACCACACGTACTTCCGCTGAAATGACGCGCAAGCCATGTCAATCAAAATTTTTATATAATAACAAACCAGGTGAGGGCGCGGTTACGTCTCCACTAAATTTAAACAACCGACCAAACAAAAAATCACCGCACTTGAGTGAGGATGAAAATGAATTCATTTTGTACTTAAACCCTCCATGTCAAACCTATGACTTGCTTTTTTACCGACAAAACACCGAAAGAAATGAAACGAAGGCGCGCACACCCAGATACACTTGAGCCAATCAAGTCACCGGAAGTTTGAATCATCGCGCGTGCGTTAGTACCTGTGAAAATAAGCAAGCTGTCCGGTTTTACGGTTTGGGCGCACAAACAAACAACTTAACTAATGCTAGTACTGAAACTGAATGTCCATTCTTGGAAAATGCCAATGGAAAGTTGAACGACGACGTATTACCGGAGATTGACGAGGGTGAGTAAATTTACAGTTCTTTTCCTCTTTGTGCGACTGCGCCAGCTCTGGCTTAATTGATAGCAAACTGACTCATGTAGCCGTGTTGCCGATCTTTGATTGTGTTACGGCAGGGGTGTCAAACATACGGCCCGCGGGCCAGAACTGGCCCGCCAAAGAGTTCAATCCGGCCCACTGGATGATTTTGAAAAGTGTGAAAATGACGGACGTCATTGTAATAAAATGTGCCGCTATTCCCTAATTGTCCACTGGGGGCTGTGCTGTCCTTAAAGAGAACCTAGTAAGAGAAGAGACACTATGGAGTTCTATTAGCGCCTCATTACTGAGGACACAGGCGGACTTTCAGAGGACAGAAGTCTCTCGGTGTCTCCGTCCCGCTCGCATTATCTCCGCTCTTCGCGTTCCACTCTTCCTGCGCACGCTCTGAAATTTGCACAGTGTTACAAATATCCCACAAAACCAGTCAATTTCACTTCCAATCAGGTCGCTAGTAGAATGAACGACCACATTACGGACACACTGTTAAAAATGGAACTAAATCAAGTGGAGTTACAGCATTTAAACTGGATTACAACACATTTTAGGTATTTTCCTGACATAATTCAATAATAATGTTGCTGAAAACAGTTGCTCAAAGGAACAACAGTGCTCCTGTAAGTGCTCTAGGTCATTATCCTAATAATAATAATATTAAATACTATTTGTAGTACTAAAATACTATTTTCCAGACATAATTTGATAGTAATAACAATTATAATGATAATAAAAATACTTAGCAAAAATGTGTTGTAATCCTAACAAATGAGCAGTGGTTTTACTGGTCCGGCCCTCTGGAGATCAAATTAGGCTGAATGTGGCCCCTGAAGTAAGACAAGTTTGACACCCCTGTGTTACGGGGTCATGTTCATTTATGATTTATTGATTGATTGTGTGTGCTGCTAATGCTCAGATGGTGGCTGGTGGTTGGACATTTCAAGCCATACAATTATTTATTTAAACTAAACAATGAATATTCTATCTTTTGAATCTGTGTTTTTCAATTGATATGTAATGGCAGGTGTTTTTAATGACGCTGTATCTCCTTTACTAACGTGAATTAGGCCTATATAAAATTAATAATAATATTGATATGTTATATAATATTAATAATAATGTGAAATTGTGTTTTTTCCCCCAATGAAAATATAATTCACCCGCATGGCCAACAATATTCAGGAACCACTTTCCTCTCCTCTGGTTTTGATGGTTGTCTTTTCTCTCGTGGGAATACAAGGTGTTCTGGAGAACCAGGGGAATACATAGTGAGCCAGTTGTGGTTTTTTGTGCATCCGTCCCATCAGAACACAGCAGATTGAATCATTCCTTGTGTATTTTTCAAAGGAACACCCATATAGCTGCAAATCCAAATCATAAAGCCTGGTTCAGTGCTTGAAGCCCCAAAGTGTGGTTTCCAGAATATAAAGCAACATCTTGCTGAGGTGCTTGTGGCCACTGCCATCCTTGGATAAGTATAGCAGTTGACTGTTTACAATGTATGACATAAGCTGTTAGAGTGGAAAATTCAAAATGCTCACTTACTGAGTCAAGATGTAGTATGATAGACCAGCAGCTCACCTCAGCTGGAACCCTCCCTGGTTGGGGAGGGTCGGTGGGAAAATAGATGTGCCCTCTAAAAGCAAGGATAGTTGATCTCCTTCTCCAATGACCAAAATAAGTAAGCGAAAACAGCAACACCTTAGATCATGCCTGCTGACCATTGCCATAGTTACCTCCTGTTGTCACCAAAGCAGGCTGTGAGACAGGAAACCACTCTCTGCTATTCCACTTCCCACACACTTGTGTCCCCAGTGGAAAATCACAGTGTAAAGACACCATCTGTATTTCAACCAGAGAGACTAAGAGCTGGGACATTGTTATTGGCAAAACTGCTTCCACATCAGTGCCCAGAGCCATAGGAGATGCAGGGCAATGGCTTGGCTGCAGGAGACCTGGCCAGAATCATTCTGCCTCACCTATGCTGGAGCAGGACAGCAGAAATACACAATGTCAAATAGGACATTGTGTCCTCGTCTCCACTGAGCAGCACTGAGTTATCCTTTTCCTGCGGTGGACCGAGCAATAGGGAGTCAGATACAGAAGTAGAAACGAAGGCAGGGGGCCAGGAAGGGTCACCATCACACTCTTCCTCATTGGCAGCACAGTAGAGTTCCACAGGGAGGAGGTGGCAGAAGTCCCACAGTTGGACTCACAGCAGGTCTGCGAGTCTGACCAGTACTGGACTGGACAATGGCAGCTTGGAACGAAGGCACACAAAAATTGCAAGGGAAAGTACAATATCCTCTTATCGGGGCAGGTTCTTAGAGTTGAATGGGGCTAGTTATTCATATATTTATGTACACAGAATGTATTATTATTATTATTTTTATTGGTCTTGTGTACTTTTCCAACAGCAACAAATACCTCAAAGCATATAAGCACAAAAGTCAACCCACTGTCAAAGAGAGACAAGACAGGCTTGATTTTATATCTATGTGAAAGCACTCAATAAAGTAACTGTGTGAAAACATAGGACGCTCAGTTCATCCTGAAGTATAAATGTAGATGCCAAGAAATTCAATGTCTGACCTTCATAAGTACGCATGAATTAAAATGTGTAAAAGATCAATTCAAAATTTCTTTTGTCACAAGCATGGACAGCAAGGCTATTTCCAAAATTATTGGCATTGAAATTCTTGAAATTGGACCTCTCCTTCTGTTGGCACAATAAGGGAATGTGAAGTAGTAAAAAGTTTTGGATGAGCTTGAAGGATGCTACAATAATACACAGTACATAAACTACTTAAATTGACAAAGTACCCCAGCATGCTAAAATCCAAGGATAATGACAGGTGCTTTTGTATCAAATTTTAAAGTTGTGATAAGACTAGTGTGATGTAGACATTGGAGATTAAAACCTGGCTAAAATATATTTGTAGATCACTGAGGGTTGGGATTCAGCGGAAATGGCAGACAATCAAACAAGTGGCATCAGGTAAAAATAATGGAGATGGGAAAAGGTGAAATCAAAATGTCAGAGTGAACACATAAGCATGTATGTCCTCTGATGAGGACACTTCTACAGATGCTGTAGGACATAAATTATTTCCATTACCCTGTTTGTAATTATAAAAATACATATAATTATTCCAGAATTGAGGATGAACTAAATCGGTTTATTAGAATTATGACACTCCAGTATAAACATCAAGAAATGCTTTAGGGATTTGGTGTAATTATACCATTATTGTTGATAAAGATGCGTGACATTTGCTAAACCTCCCTGAGTCACAAGATACACATAAAGCGCACATAAGAAATTTCTCTGATCTTTTATCAAATTATTTTGCAACAACATGATGAAATAGGATGAAGACGGTGCTGCAATAAAATTAAGTTTCATTTCACTTCAGAAGCTCTGACACATTTACCTTTGGAGATTTACCTCTTTGGATGATTCCTTTACTGAGATTTACTTCTCAGAAATATGAAAGAAAAATCAACTTTCATTTGAAGTCTGATTTAATGTTCTTCTGAGGTTGAAAAAGGGAATGCTTTATGATTATATATGTTGCATTTTTAATGTGTTATCATTAGACTATTCCATACTTGATGTAGAGCATGAGTGCAGAGAATAATCATTTCAAATAACGCCATACAATAGTGATGAGGAACATTAATGAAGATGATAGTGTAGAGAATAAACCCTAGACTTGATGAAAGTGCATTTATAATTTGGATCTAATAACAAATCAGGAAACTAAAGTTGGAAACAGCTCTGTCAACAATTTCATATTCATTTCATGAGGAAAAATAGTCCTTATATTCCAAAGTATGACCGGAAAGGTTTTACTTCAGCATTGCCAGCATAAGGGTTTAATCCATACACCCATCATCAATCAAACACCTTTCTTGAATGTCATTGGTTAACCAAATGTCCATCTCAATTAAATCTATGAATTATGATTAAAATAGCTGATATGGCCTGCATTAGTTACCATGACCATATGCTCCTCTCCCTCTGTTCGACAACAGCTGAATCACTGATAATTCCTTTTTGCCAGAAAACACAATGAGAGAGCGTTTGGCACGGTCTGTTTCACATCTTAAAGTCAATGTTGTTGCCAAATCCTTTCTTACTTTTGAATGAAAGAAGTAGAGTGTCAGTAGGTGGCAGTATTGCTCTTCTGTAGATGCCATACATATTTGTTGGCCTGTGCTTAGTCCTAACATTGATGAATTGGTTTATAAAATGTTGTGTAGACTTTGGCGTATTGGCTCTCATCCGCTTTGGCTCTCCACCCCATGGTTGCAGACAGATTAACAGATAAATGGATCACCATAGAGTATTCCAATGTGTGGTGCAGCAGGAATCAATATCTATTGTCCAGTAATGGCCTCAGAAAAGAGACAAGAATCTCTTTCTTTCTCTCTGTCCCCTTCCAACCTCATTTTTAAAAAAATTTTAAAACTCAAAAGAATGGAGAACATGAAAGAAAAGTTTTCAATCCACCTGCATGTCAACTGTTCTTAATAACACATCATTTCTTTGTGTTATTAAGAACAGTTTTCCATCAAATCAAGACTTCTTCGTTGTCTATAATAGACTGTGAATATACACAGAAAGCTTTCTAGCTTTGCTAAATTGCCATTGGTCATTAAGGCATATTGTTAATTTCAATGAAAATTAATTTCCTTTCATTTCTATTTTGTAAGGTCAACTAACTTTGAATAGCTTAGTGCGACTCCACCATTATCATTAAATGTGTCCTGATTGGAATTGGCCTCGAATGAACGGTTTATATGCTTGAAATAGAACAGGAAATTGTGGGTGCGAACCTTCTGGGAAAAAGATTAGGCGAATCCTCTCTCTTTTTTTTTTTTTTAATGAATCAATTGTGTTTCGAGCTCAAGAAATTAATTACATACCTAAATATCGCTTATTGAAAAAGACAAAGAAGTGAAACAATCCTTGAGATAGAAAGGGCACTTCATTTATCATGAATAAAATGCTAAGTGAAACATTAATTTGAAAGAACAAGAGTAGTTGTTTGAAGGATACAGTAAAGGGTGAAGATGTAAGGCATTACAAAAACCCTGTTAAATCTAATTGTTTTAATATAAAATTACGTCAACAGCTTCACCGTTATTGATAATCGGTCCTATTCACACGGCTCCAGGTACGTTTTATTCCAAACTGTCGTGTGAGTTAATGGCAAAGCTTTCAGCATCCAGATGATTTCTGAAAGCCACAAAGATACTTTAGATATTTTTAATGTCAGTGGCCTTTACATAGATGGGATGGATGGCCTAATAGTAGGAGACAGTTTTCTCCCTCCGTCAAAAAAAATATACTTGTTTGCGGAGGCTCTTGCCATTTCCCTTGACCAAGCACTTGGCTGTAGATTTGGAGTTGCTCCCTGGCTATCACAATATGTCTGTTATCATGGTTGAAATGCAGAGTCTAAAATTTCCCTTAGAAGTGTGAGAATCTTAAAAAAACCTTTTGTTAAAACAAGGTACATTTTGTCAGTGCTTGTTCATCCTGCACAGATGTTTTGTGAGTAGGAGTACGCCTGGGCCCCACACAGAAAGGAGATGAACATACAAACAGAATTTACACACCTTCAGCCTCATTGGCTCCCTGTCCAATACAGGATCAATTTCAGAATCCTTATGCTCACCTTTAAAGCCCTCCACAAGCTGCCCCCATCTTACATTTCTGTCCTCCTTCAGGCCTACACCTCATCCCTCTCCCTGCCAGGCTCCTCAGTTGCTTTCCTCTGAATTCCATCCTCCTCCCTTAGCGCCATAGCTGCTGGGACTTCTGCTCCTGCCCCTTTGCATCCGCCTGCGGGACTCCAGGTTTATTTAAATTAAGTCAGATTGCACCTATTGGAGTTCAGCACTGTCTTGTTTTAGCTATTTTTATTGTTTTGTTATGGATTGATTTATTCATTGCTCTATTTATTGTTGTTCTTTTAGTTTGTCTTGATGTTTTTTAATGTATTGTAAGGTAACATTGCATGCGTGTCTTGAAGGCCATGTACTTTTACTGTTGTTCCTTATTATTGATGGAACTCAGAACCATCTTGCTATGAGGGATATTCATACATAAAACCCACCTCAAGCAGAAAGGTAGGATTTTGTTTTAATCAAATCTGACATAGTGTTGCCGGAGCACCATTGTGTTACAAGTGGTGTGCTAGAATTATGCTGCACAGTCTTACAATCCTCTCAAAACTACGTTAAGATGGTCGACCATGACGAGCATCACTAATTCAGCTCTCAATAGCTTGATCAAGCAACAAAAGGTTCCCCGGAAAGAAAATAAAGCCTGTGTTTAACAAATTTAATGTCAGACCTGTGTGGATCGAAGCAGCCCTATTCTTTTTGAAACCCTTGAAAGTGCTAATTAATTTTCCATAATGTGAATTATAATTCTAATTTAGAAATGTGGGATCAAAAGAAACAAGTTTAATGACTGGCTAGTGGAAGTAATCTGTAGTGACTGAAGACAAGATGTTGTGGCATTTCCGTGGAGATATTTCCGTAGTGAGCGTCACTGGAGAGGGAGAAGTGGGATTTGCTATTTTTGCTGAATCACATCAAGCCATGTACAATATAAATCAGAGTCACGTTCATTGGAAGAATGTCTTTCCAAAATATCACATTTACGACTTACCTGTAAGTGTCTAAAATGTCAGTATTGGACAGAATAAGTTAACAATGCTTCACGCACGTTCACCATCAGTCAACTATAAGGTGTAAGTAGTACGAGCTAAACAATCAGTGCAGAGAAGAGCAGTGATAACAGGTTGGTGCAGATCTGCAGGCTGGATAGAAAGGTCACTGAGGTTGTGAATCGCAGAAGAATCTTAATCAGGCCTTGTTGCAACTCTAATTAATTACAGCCCACAGGACAAGAGATCATACACAGACCTACAAGCTCACACACTTGCAAGCAGTGACTTACTGATTCCCAGAAAGACACACACACACAAAGGAAATAACATTATTGGATGTTGCTGTGCTGGCATACACACATCAATCCGTGTGTGATCAGTGTGAGGATGCACACTTTTGATGAAGTGTTTTTGTAACCTTTATTTGAGCCACTTTCTTGCTTCCAGCATTTGAATGCGTGGAAAATGGCACGTAAGATGTTGAAAGATGAGATGAGTGATTCAGAAGTCAGTAATCAATATTCCTGACATCTTTCTGTGTTGATCCCTTATCGGACAAAATATTGAAAAATTGTGAGGTCAGAAATGTTAAAAACTTACGTCAAGAACATTCCATTTACATTAGGCCAAGGCATGCGAAAACAGCCCCTAAAATGTCTTGTTACAATGTCACTTCAAATAAAGTTGTCCACAATAAGAAAAACACTTCCCCAAACAATGAAATTCATTCAGAAGTGACAGGTATGGCGCTAACACCTGCTCATGTACTTAGAGATTTTCTGTTTTTGATTTGTCAGTAATTACTCATACTCCTGTCACTAGTCGTTATCACTGGAGAGGAAAATGCTACCTCAGTCCCAAATGTCATCGCTCGCTTCAGGAGGACGTAAAAAGCCTGAAATCGCTTCAAAACGGCTAAATTGTACACTTAAAGGTGAGGTCATAAGCTGTTGTAGGAGGGGAAGGATTTTTCTTAAATGGGAATTCTGCATCCTCTGTGTCTTTTGTAAGCTTCAAACAAGAAGTCATTAACAGGGATAGTGGCACTCCCTTTCACTTCATGTTTGTGAACAGTTAAGGAAGTACCTACAAGCGTCAAATGGGCGTCTTTCACCGTCAGTTTTACAAAGTGATTGCTTTTATTAGCTTCTGGCAGATTTCTCACTGATTTGATGTGTATGAAATGCTACTGCCATATGCAAATTTGGGATGCTGTAGTTTGTGGCGTTCGTGTCAGGGACAGACCTCCGATTAGCTGCAGAGAGGCCAGCCAGAGGTTTCCAGGGCAGCTTTATTTGCAAACAGTGATGAGAGCAAGGGCAAGCCAAACCAGAGCAACACAAAGGTGAGTGTAGGAATGAGTTCATGTGCATATGTAATTACGTCTGTCGAAAAAAAAAAGAAAAAGACAGTAATGTGTAAAACTTCGCTGACTAAAATTCTAGGAGTCACTTAGAATCATTTACTGTATAATCCCCTGGTCTTTGACAGCAATGAGATCAAAATAGACTGATCAGAAAATTAAAGCTGATGAATCACTGACCAACAAAAAGGATGGCCAATGCGAATATGTTAACCTTGAGTTTAACATTTTCCCTAATGTGCTGAGTAGGGGAAAAACGGTGACTTGGCTTTGATAATGGCAAGTTCCAAAACTCATACTGATGCAGAGTACATATTTTCCTAATCGATTTGGTTGCAAATCCTCCACTGAAGGCAAACGGGCCTTTAGTATTCATGGGGGCATGTGTGCCTCTCACTATGTTAATAACGCTGTCTTCAGACAGACCCAGCCTATAATGAGGACCCACATATTCAAATCACAGTCTGCTACATATGTCAATGGCATCAATATGCCACTGCGCTCTCGCCGTACTTTCCTCTACATTTTGACATAGGCTGAATTTTTTTTCTTTTCTGACCCTTCCCACCCCAACCAGGAAGCAGTAAGGAAGTTATCGGGGTTTCCATCAGATAATGACAAGATGATGACTGGCCTCTGGCCCATTTTCCGAACGCCATGGTTTACAGCACAACTGTTGGCAAGCAGAGAGCGTAAAAGCGAAAAACAGAGGAGAAAATGGAGAGGTCTTAGCAGTACAGCTATTTACGACTTGTCAACATGTCAGCAAGTGTGATGCAAGCAGAGGTCAGAGAAATTCAATTCCCCCGCTATTTGTAAATAGACTTGCAATTTTGAGACTTTTGAGTTTCTCTGTATGGCTATTTAACTGTTTATTACAACAAAACGGCGTCTCTGCTTTAAGTATGTTTATTAAATGTTTAATAGGATGGGTACACGAGAGTCAATCTACTTTACCCTGCCTGCTCTCTCTGTATTGAAATGTAAGTGTTTATGTAAATGAGCGTTGGTTCACAACTCTCCCTCTGGTATGCTCTCAGTGAATGCTATTTATTAACATGAAAAAGAGTTTTTGAGTGGTTTGTTGCTTCATGAATCAATTGATACCATGCATTTAAACTACATACAGTAGTTACAATTTTACAAGTGACGTAGGTGAGCACCTGTTGGATACACGCACACAACACTCCCAACCTGCACCGTAAAAATGCAGTCGAAGACATACATGGATGGAATTAATTGGATTGAAAAGGATTTCTTGCTTGCCAAATATATGTGACCCGCTGCCTAATGTTGAGAAAATGCATGTGGACATTGTTCACCCAGATTGTGAGCTGGTAGGTGCTGGGGTAGATCAATTTAATAATCTAGGTGAGTTACTCAAAATGCACCACGTCAGTTCATACCATCTCAATTTGACTGTAGTTTTGAAAATATTACAAGATTTTTTGCCTTAATCTAGCTAGAATAAAAGGTTAACAATACTTAACAATACCAGGTGAAATCTTTTGTTGCTATCTTTATATTAATTTTCATTCCTTTTTAGATTTTTACATTGCTTTTTCTGCTTTAAATAGTTACTTTGAAGAATGGACTTAAATTCGTCAAAGAGCTTGATTAATAAAGCAGTGAAAAGCAAGAAGTGGGGAGCATTTGTTTGTTGCTTTTTGGTCAGCACTTGTTTTTCCTCTGTTGATTAAAAAGGATCCTCTGGGTGAGGAGACCTCCTAAAGAGGGTTGCGGCTCGTTGAAAGCAACGTTTTGTGGTGACTTATTGGACAGAGGCTCTGAGCATGCGCATGTTTAAATGTAGGGATCGAACGGTGCCTGGGGTGTGTTTACCTGAGAAGACTCAGCCATGCTCCCATCCCTCATTTTTTCCCCCCTCCTGCTGTCCGTTGCTTCTCTCCCCCTTGCACTAATCAGTCTGATAAAGCGTGCCCTCTGCAGTCCCCCAACCATAACTCTATAGCAACGGATTAGGCAGTCAGCACATATGCCAGTTGCTGTGGGAGATGATGGGCCTCTGGAAATGGGCAGACAGGGACAGACGGAATTATATATGGACAAAGGTACAAACATTGGGCACACACACACAGATAGGCAGATCGACAGACTATTCCTCAGTCTAATGTAAAATCTACGTGCCATGTGCACCCCCCAACAATCTCACACACTCACACACACACACATACATATGCATGCTCACAATCGCACAGAGCACATGCCTGTGCACACGAGATTTAACAAACTCTCAGACATGAAGTACTCCGCTAACAAGCAGAAGTGAGTGGCTCTGACAAATTGGTGTGTGCTGATGAATTGGCGCGTGTGTACTTTCACTAACAACACTTGGAGTAATGAGCAGGTTGCCCCTAATATAACCTCTGCATGCTGAGTTAGAGAGATGAATGCTGCCTCCAGGAGAAGCACGTGTACCTGTGTGTGTGCGCGTTTGTGCATGCATGAACATACATGTGTGTCTTTTGTAGGTTAGTGAGAGAATTAGGAAGATAAATGAGCTTTTGGTTCAAAGCAAACTCTACAGGAATACACGAGTAGAATCCTTTTGGGGTCATCGACTTGGATATTGCAAATTTCCTGGACTTTTATGTTTACCACTCCAGCGACAGACTATCTGCGTGCCTGTAAACAAAGAGTGGAGCAGAAGGGCTCGTTCGATTGCTCCTATTTTAGGGAGTGTTGAGACTGTTTGCTCATCTACAAATGCCAAGTCAGAAACATTAGTCGATGGTGTTGCTGATTTCAGACAGATTTTTATTTACACTGAGCATGAAATTACACCACTCAAGCTGTTTGTGGCACTAGAAATCCTCTGATTTTGTAACCTCCTGGTGGCAATTGGAGGTATCCCAAACCATTGTTCCCAGAATACACACGCCAGCATTACTGCCTCTGCGATAAACCCATCGTGCTTTACTTCTGATGGCTTTTATAACTTTGTGGAACAGGACTGCAGAGAGCTGCTTTATTGCAGCGTCTGGCTAAGGCTGCACATTCATTAAATACACTAGTTTATATGATTGTTTATCAAAAGAATGCTAGATAATTCAGGTATATTCTTTCTGTGGTATTTACAGTATATTAGAAATTGCGTGTTCTCTCAAATACACTCCATCTACATTTGCCCTCATGTGAGACAAGCGTCTCTTTGTAACATTGCACATTCATTTAGCCTCCCTGATGTTCAGTGGAAGCTTTTACAAGCCCAGATTCTCCCAACCTTGATGTTGTGGCAGTGAGTTTAAATCACACACTTTTATGACCAAGCCACCCGCCTTGACACACTAAACTGAATAAAATGGCATTGTTTGTAATTGCTGCATTGGAAAAAATGCTGCACCTAAACAACCCACCAGCCTGGTGTGCCATGATGTTAGTTGGCTTTTTGATTTACAGTTGATGGAGTTATTAAAACTCCAACCAAAGGCCCCTTTGTGCATATGGCTGTTTTTTATTTGTGTGATGCTCACATGCTAATTCACAGTGTTGGCAGCCTGATGGTCACATCTCTCCTTGACCTGGGAATTCAGTTTATCTGGCAATAAAAACATTGCATAGACATTAAAAGTCAGAGTTCGTCAAATAGAGAAAAGCTACCTTGAAAGAAAGAACACAAAGTTATCCTTTGATGACTGAGCCTAACGTCCAGGGACACAAAGAGAGAACAACCGGAGGGGAAGTTTCTATGAAGTTTTTGTTGTTTATTGTGGCAAAACTGTCAATATACTATTACACATGGAGAGATTAGTTCTATGGTATACTCAGGCTGGTCTGAATCAATGAATGATCTCTTACTTTTGTAGAATTAATCCTTGGTTCAGTTATAGATCCAAAAAAAAACATACATAAGAACATTCATGGGTCCAAAATGTCAGTGAATTGGAGCAGGAAGAAATTTCTGGGTTTTACATAGAACAGTAACAAATTTTCCCAAATGTAGTTGGGACATACCAAGCAAAACTATGTAGGATTTGAATTCAAGACAATATCTCATAAACTTCATATTAGGCTATTTTCTGAAAAGAGTCTCTCCTGTTGTTAGGTTGTTACTTATTGCGTTCAGGCCTACTCAAACGAATGGTAAAAAGAAGGAAGTACTAAACCACATAGGTGTCAAAACACCTTTTAACGGTTTTTAACAAAGGATAAGCCTGTGCACATTTATACGTGTGTGGATTCTCTTTAATAACACCCTGAACTTCATCACGACACACACCATGGTGTTATTATCTACCCCCAGAGAGCCATGCAGGGCTCCAGTGGCTGACAGGATTAGAGAATAAAGAGAATCATCGGATTAGTCGGGTATGGCACAGGTGTTGGGAATCTTGCAGGCAACCATTTTGTTTACCTTTGTCTTTATTCTTTTATTCCATTTCCATTCCATGTTGTATTGTGACTCCCTGTTGGGGGTGGGAGGAGAGTGATATCTTGTTTGGCTCCTGACAGCACCTCTTGGAGAGGAAAATGAAAAGAGATGGTGATAACACAGAGACTCACGCATTCGCACACACCTCCTGCCAGCCTGTCCACCCCACGCTGTTCATAGGGCAATTCAGGCCTTGTAATTTAGGACCAAGTTAAAGTGGAGAGAAAAGCCTAAAATAGTGAGGCAAGGGGAAAAGGGAAGGAAAGAGGAAAAAAAGGAGACCTGGGGAGTGATAGGTGGAATGGCGGGGGACAGATGTAATTTTCAGACAACGGCAGGGGAAGTGATGTAATTTTCTAGATGCAATTTGAGTGTTTGTGTGTGCTTGTGCATGCATGGGTGTGCTTATGTGTGTATTTCTCTGTGCGGCACACACTGTGGAACAATGCAGATGCCGGAGTAGCACTTTCCTGTGGGGCTCATCAGCTGAAAACAACAAAATGTGGCTCATTTTGGCACTCTGATTGTTTAGAGACAAAAAAATGATGCATGTTTTTCTTTTATGATATAATGGCTGTCTTGAAAATGATAGCAGGGTTGTCATACGGTGTTGGCTTAACAAGTTTGGTCGCACACAGATTTGTCTCCAGGCGAAACGAGGCACTTTCTCTGTATAACTGATGACTGTCAAGTAGCAAAATTTTTTCTCTATTTTCTTTTTTTTAATTTCCATCTTATTCAGCCACAAAATTATAGCAAGGAGCGAGCACTAAGTTTAGCAAATGAGCTTTAAAGTTTCACGAGGCCACAATAGATAATCCTATCAATGCAATTTGTGAGTTTTATTTTGCCGTCTGTGACGGACTTGCCAAACTAATGTTGTGCAGGGAGAAAGAAGAAACATTGTTGGATGCATTATGTTCCTGGCTGTCTTGGTAAGCAATTAGTCTGACAAATGAATTAAACAATATGAGGCCATTTTCTGCAGGAGATGGATCCATACTGCCTATGCATATATCCATTTATGGGGGGCGGGTTGTTTTATATGGTAGAAAGGAGAAACATTAAAAGTTTAGTGTGGTAATTGAGTGGTTTAATAGCAGCACTCCCAAAGTGAACCAAGGACATTTACTGTATGTTTTTTATTCATTTATTTTTTTATTTAAACTTTTAATGCAAAGATGCACTCACGTACTGTGGGATAAACAAATGTTCAGGATGAACTTATGGAGGTTTTGTCATAATGCTAACCTCAAGCTTAGTTATTTACGTAAGCATAAATTGATCCTTTACTATTCTAAAATGTTCAAATGTTATGATATTCCTCCCGAGTGAATCCTCCTTGCCTTCTTTTCCATCCAATCAACCACCCAGCCTTAATTAAAATCAGCATTTAAAATAAATGTCACGTTGACTTCATTCCTCCCATAACTGTGAGTGATGATGTTGTATTAATCTAAATAAAAATGCTGATGTCATCTGGTCACCATAAATGTGGCAGGGCAGATACCCGTTGTTAAACTGTCCTCTTGCCTCATCCCTCTCTTATTATGAAGACAGCAGGTCAGCCAAAAGGTTACGAACTGTTCCAAAGACAAGATGGATCCTGTTACATCTGCTGTTAGTCTATGCATTGATAAGATTCATTGAGCTGTGCCATAATTTGACTGATTGCTGCTGATTTAGAAAAGCCCTTATCCACAGCGAATAGCAGATGTGTCACAAAACCCTGCATCATCTGTTCAGATAATTAGGTAGTTTAAAATAAGACTGTATAACCAATCAGAGACATCAACCAAAGTATAAAGTTATAAACATACAGGTCATGAATTTCACGCGGTCATGACCTCATGAAATTCCAAAATCCATGCGGCCAAGCAGACTTTATTTTAGCATTCTCCCGATAATATAACAATGTTTACTGGCTCCTCTTGTGACCTTACTGTCCTTGTGAATCCCACTGGGACAGTTAGTGCCTTGCTGGAAGGTTACCTCTCTGTATAAAGCATTCAGCTTCTGCAACAACAACTTTATAGAACACCTGTGGGAGCTGTAGTTTATGAGCTCATCGGCTGCATGATTTTACATTTTCCACTTGGCAAAGTGACATACACCGCAGGATACAAACACATAGTCCTCAAGGATCGGAGACCTGACCCTGAAGAGTCGCACACAAAAAAAAACAGGTTATAGTCAATCACATTACTGCATGACAGTGTTACATAAACCAAACTGTTGTCCCCTTTATTGTCCTTCTGAGACAAGTGTGAGTTTGATCAAGAAAGTGAAATGTAGTTTGTAATATTCATCTTGAACCAAGGGGGCAATACTCATGAACATTATTTGATGATTCTGCACTAAGCATAAATGCATCATTACATTTTGCCATAATCTGATAAACATTCAAAATGTTGAGTCAACAACAGTTGTCCAAAGTGTAAATGCTCAATTAGCATCCTTGTGCCTCTAATAACTAAGTGCTTTTTTCATGCATTTTGCATAACCATGCTGGCAGGAGCTAAGTGAGAAGAACAGTTGTTATATACTGTATCTCCTTGAGGTGCATCCCCTCAATCCTTTTGGGGGCAATTGAAACTCTGCAGAAGCCCAATTTTCATTTTCATGGCTGCATTTACATGCTGTCTTACTGTCTGTCCCTTTGACTTATATCAGGAGCTTTTTATCACCTGAAATAAAGCAGAGATAAATGTTGCTGAGAAAGTGTAAAACACGGGAGCTTCAACGGTACTCGTGTGTGCGTGTGCTCTTTTTGGCAGTCGACTGCATGTGATTGCGGGTGCGTGTATGTGTTATTTAGTGCTCTGAGGCTTGAGCAGTTATGTGTGTAAACTATGAACATTCTGCAGACTCGGCTCCTCCGCCGCTCTTTTGGATCTGCTGAGGATGCACTTTCAGCTCAAGGCTGCAGGAGGTCAATGTCTTTCAGCCTGCGTGCGCACACACACGCACACGCACACACACACTTACAGATCAACATGTGCATACAACGACACGTGCACCTTTCCTGACATTTGACACATA
This sequence comes from Brotula barbata, assembly GCA_900303265.1. Taxonomy (NCBI): domain Eukaryota; kingdom Metazoa; phylum Chordata; class Actinopteri; order Ophidiiformes; family Ophidiidae; genus Brotula; species Brotula barbata. The sequence continues at coordinate 166,798 of OMNV01006659.1, forward strand.
TATGGATTCACCTGCCACTAAAGAAGTCTACTCCCCTGATTACATTTACCTGGGCTACCAGAAGTCATTAGTTAAAGTCAGTTACATATTGGAAATTCAGAATAGGGAGGGAGAGCAGATTTGATTTGATTCAGCTTTCCTTAGGCTTACACATGAACAATATTTAGAAATCAGAGCATGACCGATATTGAGATTTAGATCGTAAATTCCGAAATTGATATTTCTGCTGCTGTTTGTCATTCCATGTGTGAGGTCTTGGTTTAGTGGAAAAAAGTAGCCCAACTTTGGTCAGCTGGTGGGCATGAAAATCCGTGGAAACACGTCACTGCTGTTTGACTTAAAGCAATCTAAATCAACACTGACCCATTTGTTGGTGACCTTTCCACAACAAATTATTGATAATTAAATTTATTATTAATTGAAATAATCCATCAAATATTCAAGTATGGATGATAAATGACATCTGATATATTTAGCTCATACATTTAATTGGTGTTTTATTGCTTGTACTGTCTGCCCAGCCCTGTATTGTTGAACCTTTTTCTTCCTTTATGGTGTCTCATCTACAATGTAACCTGTCAAAAGGAAAATGTAAGTGTAAATGAGGATGATCATGGGTTTTGTGCCTTACTGCGCCCCCATGTGTGACCCAGCCAGGGGAGGTTGGACAGCAAAGACCATTTGTAAAAATGCCTCTAAATTAGACTAACATTAAATAAGACTTACACATTGTGAAGAACACCGTCTGTGTGGGGAAACAGCCCTCTTATACCCTCTAACCAATCTGTGCTTATTCTCAAAATACATTCTCACTACTTTAACACCAAGGTTCTATAGTATTGTTTGCACCTGCAGTTCCCCCGTTATTTGTAATTGCGCAATTTTTCCAGCTGTGTACTCCTTTATTTGAGGATGGTTTTGCTGAAGTTTGGAGCTCTCCTGAGAGGTTGTCTCCACAGCATCTGAAAACATCTCAAGAGTGGCAAGGGAAAATTCAAAGCACTGTGGAAGAAGATTGCTCAGAGAACATATAGTAAATATAAACACAGGGGTCGGTGTAGGGGTTGTGTCTGTGCATCGATATGTATGCAGCTGTGAGGTAATGAGTGTCGGTGGAAGGATAAGGAACAGGTTGATCCGGAGAGGCCTTGTGAATAGTTAGCGCTCACACACTCCACTATTTCTCAGACTAACTTGCTGTATACCTCACCCACTTGGAATTCTTTATCCCCTGTGTCTCTCTCTATATGCCCAAGCTTGAGCTCTACCACTTTATCTATAGAGCATCCAATCAAATGGGATTCAGTCACATTTGCCGCATAGTAATATGCTACTCTGTGGACAAAAGACCCAATTTCTAGACTCATACATGCAAATGATTCATTAAAAGGCAACCTCAGTGGTTCATTCAGAATCCCTTGACAGGAAGGACAAAAATATTCTGATCATGTACCATTGACATATTCTTTCTGTCTTCCCTTTTCCTGATCTTAAGTCAATCACAGTGACCACATGCATGCATTTTGCTGTTAGACATTGGTCAACTAAGTATGACTGATGGTCATGAGCACCTGTAATATGTGATTGCTAATAAGATAAATTACCAGTCCTACTAGTCTTGTTCTTATTATACTCTGCCCCCACAAAGGCATTAGTCTTTGCCTATTACATATGTGAGGGACCGAGAGGTAATATAAAAAGCAAAGCAGCCTCTGATGTGAACATATTGTGTTCTGACCCAGGAATAGCGAGCAAGCAAGCTGGGGGAAACTGCTCATTCGCCAAGCTGTGCACAGCTGAGCAGAGTCAGACCCTTGCCAAGCTAAGCAAGACAGGACTGGACTACACTGGACTGGATCCCCCTTTCATTGTCGCTGTGACTCCATGTATGCTGCTCGAGAAAGGAGGAGACGATGCAGACAGGTAGGATACCAACTACACGTGCATGTATTACAGAGACGCTGCTTCTTAGAAACTCAGCAGTTCCTGAGCCTCAAGGGAAAAAAACAACAACAAAACTTTGTTCCATTCAACATAGTGATGTTTTCTGTAGGCACAATTCTCATATTTTAGTTCCGTTGAGTTGCAATATTCAATGTAATACAATTACTGAATTAATAAATGTAAAGTTTACCTGAACTGAATATTAATATCAAACGTAGCTCCACCTTAAAGTGAAACTCAAATGCTTCTTTGTTACTCCAATAATTTCGCTGTATATGTGGATAACGCAGACGCTATGAATTTTACTAAAATTTTATTAAGTAAAGAAGTCAAGCCCGCTTCATTGGTTGTAAGCCATTGAGGATGGACATTAAACATGACTAATTGCCCACATGCGCTAAGATTGAGTGTTGGGATGGACATGTCTGTTTCTTTCATGTCTGTCTGCGGTCTATACAATTGTGCATAGAGTCACCGGTTTGAAAAGAAAAATATGTTTTGTGGAAGAGGGTATCGAGGCACTAAAAAAAAGTCCAAGGCCTGTTTGTGTAAGAAGTACTGGTCAGGATTGTAAAAAACAAGATAATTAATAGCAAGAGTCATTTAACTTGTTAATTATTAACTGTAAAAGAATTCAACGCTTAACAGCACACAGTGCGTCACCATGAGAACTGCATTTCACTGAGTTAAATTGCATCATATCGGATCCTGCCATGTTGCATTGTCTTAATTGTTATTGTTGGTTGCTTGAAATAGGCATACATCAGATCATTGATAATGTATCGGGACAAAGATCTGTCTCACTTCACCATTTAGTTATAGGACTATGTGTAAAGTGACAACCAAAGGCACACACACTTTGACAGTAGAGAGGTGATACGGCCTTATCATAAACAAATGGGTATACCAAATGCTGCTTTTTATACTCATAATTCTAATGCAATTGAGACGGTATGGTGAGGACAGTAGTAAATTCTCTTTATTTGTTGTTTCTTAGTGGTCAAATGTTTTCGCAGATATTCTGCAAGTGGTTTTCTTCTTCCAGGGGAGTTCTCATCTTTTATTCACCACTAGACAACACTGGCTATTTCTTTGCAGGAAAGAAGTTGGAAACTAATATGTTGCAAATTGTATTTGAAGATATCTGGAGAATTGAAATGTCTGCATGCATTTATCAAGATTATCAAACTTGTGGAGCTGCCACAGCACTCCACTGGGTAGTTTCCACAGGGTTCTCAGTGAGTGAGCAATGTCATCCTGGTAAATTAATTGTCTGTATTCCCTGTGTAGAGACAGAGAGATGGATAGAAAGAAAGAAAGGGGAGGGGACATGTACAGCAGACAGCAGGGTGGATTCCTGAATTTATTGATTTAGCCGTAGCATCACTACAGGAGACCTACAGCCAAACATTCCTTGTCTGTTATTCCCTGACTAGCATATACTGTGCTAATAAGAGTATTGTTGTAATTTAACTTCGCCATTTCTTTTTTTTCTTTGTCTCATGTGATATCTCTGTAAGTTATTCATTGTCAACTTTGGATCCTCACATTGCGTCTGTGGCATTTGTCTTTATTTTTCTCATAAGGTCATACGTAGTATAAGTTTCAGGACAAAAGCTTGTCTTCCAAGAATTAGAGCGCAGTGATTCAGGCTCTTTTTGTGTTCTTTGTGTAGGATCTCCAAGACGAATGTTAGTTTTTGTATTTTCTACTTGATATAAATAAATAAATAAATAAATAAATAAAAATAAATAAATAAAAAATATAAATATCACA
>OMNV01006660.1:6098-44201 GCA_900303265.1 Brotula barbata
AACCCTATTCTTAATGTGGAAATGGGAAGCAATAGTGTGTGTCTATGTGGCTGTGTTAAAGCATTATATTATGTGGTCTCTATGGCGACTGTGTTACCGTGGTGATGGCTCATGCTATTGTAACAAACCCCAAAACTATTTCCCTCCCTCCATCACTTTGCTATCCCTCCTTTCTCCCTTCCCTTGCTCTCACCCGCTCTCTGTTTCTCCATCTCTGTGTTCAGCAACACCCCCACCCCCCCACTGATTCCTCTGCTTGTCCCACTCCCCTTCAGCAGGAGGGGGCTTTATATAACGGGGTCAAAGTGGTGGAGAGAGGAGAGAAGGTACATACAGGATGGATACTGCTCAGGCACCCTGTGGGCTTTATGCATTTCAGCTAGACACTGATTAACCCCATGAACACCCCATCAAATTCTCCTCAAGATTTGTTTGGTATCATTTTATACGTATTACCCCAGAATGCACCCGAATATATTTGAAAATGTTTGGTGATTTACTGAAATTTAACATAAAATGCTTGTCTATGGCTTATAGTTAAAGAGGTTGCTAGTAGCCTCTTCTGGGTCAAATTGAAATCCTTACGGAACCATTAAATAATACATTTGCTAGAGCCAGACTTGTGCCAATATACCAACATGAATCATGACATTGACATTCTACTTGACACACACAATCACACCAGAGAAGTGCCAAATGGTTTTATGTTATGCAACTGACTGTCAGTGATGATTTTGACTTTGACTATATTTCCATGGCTGATTTATGGTTTGAAAAAAATCCATTAGTATCATTGATTTAGCCCATTATCAGTTGTTGTTGTTTTTTGCTTTTGTGATTCCCTTTTTCGCAATGGATTGTCACCTTGTTGTGGTTGTGAGGCGTGTGATGATCTGGAAAGTGCTCCTAGTATGGTTGAAAGGTCGAAAGGTAGAGATGATTGAGAAAGGTCCACCGGCCTTCCAAGTTACAAGGGGTTGGGCACCTGGTGAACAACCAAGTCCATTAAAAGCAAAAACTTGTGTTAAAGAAACAGCAAGAAAGAATAATCTCACACGTAGATGAAGATGAAGAGTCAAAGGCATTTCATCTGGCAGACAGATTTTTTATGACAGCTTGCCAAAGAAAAATACAGGGCGTTGATGCCTCCTGAAACACTGATGAAAAAACAGTGACACAGTGACTCATGTTGATAAATATAAATTCATTACACACAAGTATGAATACAGTGCAAGAGGTGCATAAGCCCCAATCCTCAGTATTTACATATTCCATTACTCACACACACACAAATGCACACGCAGATACACACAGAGATGCAGATGATTCAGGCTGGTTATGGTAATAGGCAACCTAATAAATTGCAGGTTGATAGAGCTGTCAGTCAAAACACAGGTGCCCCACCAAAGGCTCCGAAATGTCTGAAGGAATAAGCCCATGCTGAAAGACATCAGTGTGAGTCTAATCTTGGATGGAGAGAAGAAGAGGAGGAGGGGAGTTGGTACAGGAGATAGGCATGGCTGAGTAGCATCTGTTGTCATGGCTACACAAAATTGCTATTTACCGTGCAGCCAGTTGAGCTGAGTCACCGTCGACCACTTCATTCCTCTTTTCATTCTTCTGTCTTCCTCTGCTTTCTCATTCTATCCTTCTTTTTTTTCCCTCCATCACTCCCCCTCATTGCTTCCCTTTATTTCCTCTTATTTGTTTCCCTCATGTTCATATTTGCTCCTTTTTCCTCCAATTGCTGCTGCCTCACTGTTGCTATGAAAACCTGTGGAAGATTCTGAAAATTCACCACATTCTATTATCCCTCTGAGGACTTGACTTGACTCTGGAATACTAACATTGCCATGGAGGTCCATTTTGTAGAAGCAGCATGCTAAGCTGAACAGCATGTCCTTACCTCTGATACTGAGTCTGTCATGTGGTCTCCTACCAGTTGGACATGCTTCAGGTTTCAGTAGTGTACAGCCAGTGGATAATTTGATGATGTGTTAATGAGAGAACAGTTAATAATGGCTCACTGTCACCATGATAAATAGCCTCTATGCAATACAATGGATTCATAGTTCTCTAATCAGTCTATTCTTTCTTTCTCTCCTTCCTTCCTTCCTTCCTTCCCTCCTTTACCACACCCCTCCCCACATACTCACCACCCCAGGCAGCACTAATGGGTGGTACCACCATGGTGATGTCTCTGGTCCTGCCTGAACAGCACTGCTCCCTGGTGGACGCATACGAGAATTGCCGAGCTTTGGCTGACGCTAAGGTGTGCTGTGACTACGCTCTGATTGTGGGGGTGACCTGGTGGGGACCCAAGGTGAGAAAACAGGCCACAGGTATGATATACATCAGGTCTCATGAAAAGAGAGATATATTTTTATCCTTCTTTGCTCTTTAAGCATTCTTTCACATGTGAAATATGTAATGACCTAGATTAAACCCTACACGAACTGGGTTAACACACATGCTCACAACACACATTAGGCAGACGGTATGAGTCAGTGTGCCTCATTAAGCCCCTGGCTTTAATGTCTGTGCAGTATCTGCTGACTGACTGGCACAGTTTATTGTGCAAAGTAATTTATGTCATGTTGACTAAAATGCAACCATTGATACCAATAATCCAATCAATTTTTTTTTCTTCGACACTTAATTGACTCCATAGGGAAATTAATTCTCTGCAATTTAACCGATCCTCAAATAGGAGCTGTGGGCAGCACACGCATGCATATGCATATGCAAACACACCCAACAGGACCTTTGGACCAACTCCAGATCTTCCACCTAGTGCCTTGGTCAGGGCCAATGGCAGGATTGATTATTCTAATGTACATGTTTTTGTGAAAAATGTCTCTTCAGTTGGACAAAGGAGCCATTTTATACATCTTGAACTTGTCCACACTGTGATTTTGAGGATATAGGCATCATGAACCAATTACATAGATAAAATTGCTGAAAATAAACGACAAAAGCACTCAAGTTAGCAAACAGTAAATAGACTGCATTTCTAGCACTCTAGTTTAGGCTTTACAGTGTTTGCCTCTCATACTCCTACAGCCACGGTAGCTATGCAAGGGCCACTTGCTTGCCGGGAGCCATCTGGGGTCAGGGTCTTGCTCAGTGACCTTCAGCATGGACGTGACATGACCTGTCATTGCCTTTAATTCTATTCTGTGGATATTTAATCAGTGAAGACTAAATTGTTCCTGTTTACTGCATTTTGAGTGAACTTTCTGTGTGAAATAAGCTTGGCTGTTCTCCAAGTTTATTTCACGCCCTACACACACACACACATACCAGACATTCTCTCCCTTTATGTTCATATTCATGAAAAATCACTAAACCAGTCCCTATGGCCAATACAAATGAAATCTTGTGAGCCAATAAAAGTAGTCAACTGTTACTGGACCAGTCCATATCTCTAACATATCTCTAATCTTGACCTTTACCCCTTTGGTTAGGTACGTAACGAGATGGAGACTTTGGTTAGGGAACATGGGGTGAACTCCTTCCAAATGTTCATGGCTTACAAAGACATGATGATGCTCAAGGACTCTGAACTCTACCAAACACTGCAGACCTGCAAGGACATTGGAGCCATCGCACGGGTTCACGCTGAGAATGGGGAGCTGGTCGCAGAGGTGCACATGCCACACACACTCACACAAACATACACATATGCATGTATGTGTTTTCTTAATTAATGATTAAAAAAGAAGAATGAACATTTTAAAATGAAACATTGTACAAGGACAATTGAACATTGGAAATTGGAAATATAAGTGTGTGTGTGTGTGTGTGTGTGTTCTTATTTTTAGGGTGCAAAAGAAGCTCTGGATTTGGGAATTAGTGGACCTGAGGGCATTGAGGTCAGCCGACCAGAGGAGGTGAACTTCTTTCTGTACCTATTTTGTAATGCCTGACTTTTGAGTTTTCAACATTATCAGAAAACTGTGGCTTGTTGTTGCTATCGTTTTATATATTTTATTTTGGTATCTTTTTTCTATATTGATAAAATATGAATCCCAGATTGATGTTCGTATCATATTCGTAAGTCAGGGGAAAATGACCAGGGCTTTCTCTCTGTATGTTCAGTACATATTGAACTTCTAATTCTGTGATTCCGTCTCTATCTTATTCATACTTACAGTTGGAGTCAGAAGCGACTCACAGAGCCATCACCATCGCCAACAGGGTAAACTAACACAGCCTCGTATTTTACTGTAATATCCTGTTTGTGCGTACACTCGGTGTCTGTGTGTTATTGATAAGATGAATGAATGTGATTACAGGCTCACTGTCCCATCTACCTGCTGAATGTGTCCAGCATGTCTGCTGGAGACATGATTGCTGCTGCTAAGATGCAGGGTGCGTAATCTACCTGGTGAGGGGTGTATATGAACACTATGAACTTGAAGATAACGGCCTCCTTGTGACAACACACTTCCTTCCCTCTTTCCTCCTGCATGTCCAGGAAAGGTGGTCCATGCAGAGACCACAGTAGCCCATGCAGTCCTGAATGGGATGCAGTATTACCACCAGGACTGGGCTCATGCTGCTGCCCACGTCATTGTCCCTCCTCTCCGCCTCGATTCCAACACACCCAACTACCTGATGGGCCTGTTGGGCAAGTATGTGTACAGTTGACAAAGACACATGTGGCAGCTTGTAAACAATAGTTCAATGTATTGAAGGAGTATTTCATGAGCGTTAGTTCTGATCTTCTTACCTCTGAACAGTGACACTCTGAGTGTGGTGGCATCAGAGCACCGTCCCTTTAACACTAAGCAGAGAGCTCTGGGCAAAGAGGACTTCACCAAGATCCCCCATGGAGTGGCTGGAGTGCAAGACAGAATGAGTGTGATTTGGGAAAGGGGAGTGGTACGTAAACGTACACACACAGTGACACACTAACACACTTCAAACTAACAAACCTGTGAGCATGTGTGTGCAGGATTTTTTGATGAACAGCAACAGCTATTGTATATATTATGGTCAGTAGTACTTGTTTATTACTACTTAGACTACTTAGAGAACTCTGGAACACCATCAGTGGTGATTCTGGTACTTTGAGCGATTTTGTCCTTTCACTTGCTAAACCTTTAAGAAAAAAATGTTCAGTTTTTTTAAAATAAGGAAAAAATTCTACAATTTGCAGTTCTGTGGGTTGTTGCCCACACAAATCATGGTTTTCTATTATCCAACACAGCTATAAATACAAAGTCGCTCAGAATCAAAAAGCAAAGGCTTCTTTATTCCAGTGCAGTGTAGAAAGTAATTTGTTGAAGAATTGTTAGATGTGCCGGTTTCTATTTTTGGAGTGAACCAAAAAACTAAGTAGTACATTATAAAACCTTTTTCGTTAGCTTTATGCTGTTCCTATCCCTCTAGGTTACAGGCAAGATGGACGAAAATCGTTTTGTTGCAGTGACAAGCTCTAATGCAGCAAAGATCTACAACCTGTACCCACGCAAGGGACGCATTATTCCAGGGGCTGACGCTGATGTGGTGGTCTGGGACGCTGATGCAACAAGGTACCAATTTGTACTTTTATTACTTTTATAACATTTTAAATTTGTATTTTATTGTCCCTAACCTTTGAAAGCCCTTGTTTTTTGTCCTTAAAATACCATCCCAGATATTGAAACACAACTTATGCCTTAGACAAAGTTGTAAAATGTCAGTAGTGTGCACAACCGCAGAACACATATGCTACTGTCTGTGCAGGACGATCTCTGTGACCACTCAGGTGCAGGGAGGTGACTTCAACTTATATGAGGGAATGCGTTGTCATGGCGTTCCCCTGGTAACCATCAGTCGAGGGCGTTTGGTGTGTGAGAACAATGTATTCATGTGTGCTGAGGGATCTGGAAAGTTCTATCCACAGCGCATCTTCCCTGACTACCTCTACAAGAAGATGGTTCAGAGAGAAAAGGTATGTTCACGTTGATACTGTTTTCTTTTTTTCATAAAGTAGATATTTAGTACTTGTATAGTTAAGGCGTATCACCACAAAATTTGAGTATCCTCAAGTAATGAAGTAATGAAATAAAAAGTTTCTACATATCAAATAATTTGCTTTAGAGAGTGAAGTTTTCTCGTTCTTTATGTAGTACATAAAACATAAAATAAAACATTTTATAGTGGTCAAGATTGCACAGAATTTTATGTTCTTTGTATTGCTGTAGATGAGGTCTCCTTGTTCCCCTGTTCTCTGTTTGATCCTGTCATATTTGTGCTTTATGAGTCTCAGCTGACCTGCTGAACTTCAATGCTGGTAGAACATTAAGTTTTTGAAGTGACAGTACATTGACACAAAGCCCTTCCTCTCTGCCATTTTGCCACTAGTTACTCAGCAAGATTATTTCTTAGAACTTTCTTGTCATCTTCTTATCACTTTCTTATCATTTCATTTAAGCAAAGTCGACCAAAGTCACCAATCGTAGTTTTCTCAACAGTAACTTAGCGTACTTGTTAGTTTAACAGACTCATCCCTGATCTTTATCTGTATGCATATGTGTCTTGATCTCTTTACCTTTCACCTGTTCCCCTCTGTTTTTTTAGAGCCAGGCTTATAAAGGGGTTGACAGGGATCCCTACTCTGGTGATGTGGCTAAGGTGGCAATTACTTTGAAGAAGGAGCTTGGGTTGGGTCCCATAGATGGAGAAACACCCAACAAAAGCTGTAATCGGGTGCAACAGGGAATGCGAGACCTGCATGAGTCCTCCTTTAGCCTCTCAGGTGGGCCAAAATTATCTTAATAACACAGCAATTGTTTAGTGAAAAGCTCATTACTGATATTCAAACTTTAATATTTATCGAAGGATTACATTTTTTTTTATGGCTTCAGAAAACTATTGTGTAAGTGACTGAATGAAGAAATGATTGGTCAACTATGAAATGCTTAGTTGATTAAGTAATTGGTTGATGAACGGAAACCTAAATGATTCTGGTCACAGCTCTTCTTTTTATTTATTTGGTGGGTTTTGTTTTTTTCATATTTCCTAACATCGTACAAAAGTAAAGGGTTTTCTACTGCTGGTAAGATTAACAAAAATATGATAATAGAAATATGAAAACGTGAGTTCACAAGTAGTTGTGATAAACATACCATTATTTTGGAAAATTTCTTGACTAAACAGTTTATCCATCCAATCAATTTTGTTTATCAAATACAAGACTGTAGAAAGACCTTCTCATGAATGTATGTTCTGTTTTTCTCTCAGGCTCTCAAGTTGATGACCATATCCCGAAGAGGTCCTCGGCTCGAATCCTGGCCCCTCCTGGCGGTCGCTCCAGTGGTATCTGGTAATCACGGTTCCTGGAGCTGCAACAGTCGAAACCTCCTTCTTTTGTATATTTCTGAGCAACCAGGAAAACTGCACTGATTTTCAACCACAGAGTTAATGTTCAAGGAAATTTAAAACACGTGTGATTGGTGAAAATCGAAAAGTGATTTGCCAAAGTGACTTTTTGAATCTAATTTGTGTTTTAATTGGAGTGACTGACCTGATTAACTTCATGAGACTGAAGGGCTATCTATGGATTCTAATGTTTTTCCAAATTCAAGTTCGTCATACTAATGCTGATAAAGTTTGCTCCTTATCTTCTTACTTCTATCCCGTGAAGAAACACAAATTACTAAACTGTGAAAGATCAAAACCAGTACAGTTTTTGATGGTTTGACGTGATGTTGACTGAATTATTTAAAATAGTAGAAGTGGAATCAGTTAAATATACTATATCCCTATCACACACAAATACAGTTCATTGTAAACACCATAGCTTTAGACTCATATGAAGATTGTGTGTCGTTTCTGTTTGTGATTGATCCACTCATGGTGCTTGGTTTCCTGCTACATTGTGGGTCCCTCTAAAAGTGATTTTATTTCCTATGGATAAACTGTGCTGTGTGGTGATGAAATCCCACTGCTTGTAACGTTGTGTGATCCTACCAATACACTTGAAATACAGTCTTGCTCGACACCATTCATCCATATATAGCATTAGCTCTGAAAAGTACTCGCATATCCCATGAGCCATCACCCTCGTCTGCAATTTGTGAGTCACAAGCTATGGACCATAACTCTATCCCACACCAAGTAAATGTATACATTACTGTCAAGAAAATGTTATTATCACAGTGGTGTCTGTAGATTTTGAATGGCGTCACAGTAGTTTCTTTTACAAAGGACGGGTGGTGGTGATTTATTTGAAACTGTCACATTGATAGTAAAATCTGCAAAAAGCAAAGCTTTCTAGAGCCATGACGGATGGTTGATTTAGACACCGATAAGAGAAAACTCATGACTCGTATTTTATGTATAAGAAGGTTTATTATCAAAAATGACAAAAGTACTAAAAATATCTAATAAAAGAAATGAACTCTGTACATTAATTGGTATTGTAATGAACAGAATAGAATAAAAGATTTAATTAAGAAAAATAATTGATAAATTAAGCTCATGCTAACCTACCATAATATGTTTAACTGCCAGCCAATAACATTGGCTTGCTGACATCAGTTAGTTGATAATACTACAATTACTTTGATATTGTTGATGCGTCTTACATTAATATAAATGACTAAAAAGCTGTTTGATCAAATTCAACAAATCAAACAGCTGTTTGACTGTATGATTCAAATTGGCAAGAATATGGATAAAGTAATCAAAAGATAATATGATATAATAAGCTAACAGATTTCAGAATTCTGGTGATGTAATCAGTAGCCATCTAATGGCATTTGGAAAGTGGTACCACTTTTTATCGCTTCAGTAACAGTAAATTCTTCATTATTATCCACAACGCAGGACGATTGAGCTGCACAGACTGAAGAAAACCACTACAAGTCTACAATGTCTCTTATTCTTGCCTATCAGTATTATATTTATACATGATTTTGTCTCCTTGTCTGTTTACTGTAGGATTTTTAGTTGAAAGAATAAATGTGCCAATGTGAATCACCTGTGCCACACCCATGCATGAAGAGCACCACATGGAGCAAAAGGGGAGTCAGAGCTCAAAGTAACAACTGGTGCTGTTTTTTACGATTACCTACGATATCATTATTTTATTGTTGGATGGTTTTGTTGTTTTGAAGGAACTGTGACTGGTTGTTGGCGTGTGTGTTTGTACATTCATATTGTGTAGGACAGTGAACCTGTTGAATCTATAAGTGGCTGCTTGTTTCTTACCACAAGAAAAAGGCAAAATAATAAAGTCGATAAAAGATAATGATTCCTGTGTGTGTCAGTTGTTGCCTCAGTAAAAGGATTTTAAAAAGTGTAACTAACTTGAAATCCTTGTCTTTATATTGTACTATTAACCATTTGTCAGAAATCTGTGTTCAAAGATACAAAATTCACACTTCAGAGTGAAAAAAAATAAAAAGTATAAAATATATAATTTTAAAAAAATTATTGGTCAACCCGACGGTCATAAACCCTGCATTGAACAATAAACACAAAATGAACTTAACAGCGGATACATTTAAGTATACACCGTAACACAATGTAATTAAGATCAGCAAAATCTAAATGCTCCATTTTTAAGACATGGATATAGACATAGATTTCAAATATTCTTCTAATACACAATCATGGTGGGTCAGGTGCACCAAACACATGCCCTGTCCGCTGCACCGACATGGCTGTCCATGGGACGCCAGTTTCACTATAACTAAGGTGAAAATCATGCAACTGTTTTGCGCATGTGCACTGCCGAGAGCTTAGAAGGGAGCAGTGTCGCGCAACTTGCAGGCAACATTCGGGGTTATAGCAACGGAAAAGCCCATCATTAAACAACGGGACGGCTGTGAACGGGCAACTATCGCTCATCTGTGAGTAATCTTAAGTTGAATTTAGCCTGTACCGGCCTTCTTTACGTTTGGAGCTCCTTTTTTTTGACCACATGTTATCTTAAAGGTTATAATAAGTACTGAGAGAGATTCAGTCATTCTTTCAGCGCTTTCTTTGCGCTAGCGTTAAAGCCGTGTGTGTATTATCGTAAAGGCCTCCAGAGGGGGGTAGCGCTAGGCTAAAAAGTAACGTTTTCACTTAGGGTTCAGCACATTTTATGTGAGATAATCTCTTTAGAATGAAAGAAACCATACAGAAACCTTACAAACTCTGCATTATAGCCATTAGTCCACGATAGCTCGTCAGTCGACGTCACATTGGCTGTCTAACTAGCTGCTAGCTAGCATTACAACACACGCACGCACACACAGAGTGGCAGTGCCTGGCGCAGCTGTCAAAATGAGCAGAGTACCACAGAGCTGTGACATTTTGTCACAAACTACCAAAGATAGTATGACTTCCTCTCACGTGTTTGACTCCGTGGGCACAACAATGTATGTGTTCGGTGCTCAGGGTGAGTGGCAGAGATGTACATCATGTAAGTGCCTGACGAGTCATTGCATCTTCGTCTAAACGACAATCAAACAATGATCTTGCACAGTAAGTCGATAACTGTTATGACTAACAATAGCAATAACCGTTAATAATCCCGTTAACACAAATAAGTTAAATGTCGTTAGTCCAATTTAAGTTTAACACTTCACTGTTATTTAACCCCTTATTCAACACCTTTTGTAAATTCTGCTTTAAGGCAAATGGTTTATTTAGAAAACTATAGGTGAGTGTAATGGTCCTGTTCACATTAGTAATTAATTAATTAATTAATTAATGAGTATAGCACGTCTTAAGTCCATTACAGTAACCCTTATTTTTTGGAGGGTTTTTCCCTTAAAATTTATTTTAATTTTAATCCGTGGGTAACATTTAGGAACATGCTATTACAGATCGATATTCAGGATCTTTGGAAACTGAGGGCAACTTTGGTAAGATAGACCTATTGGTAATCCAGATGTCTGGGGAAAACGCCGCTAGAATATGTGAGCTTTTTATGCCTTTTCTACAGAGTATATTCAGTTATTAGTGGATTACTACCATGAAAAGAATCTTTAAATTAACTCAGATGTTTGCCTTAAAGTGGATTCAGTCACAAATTAATTTGCTGCTCTTGTACTTGAGTATTTGTCAATATTCTTTGTCAAATGTTTAGACCAAACAAATAGTTGGGGGAAGGAAATCAAAACATTAATCATGAATGAAAATAATTCCTGTTTAGAACACTAATGGAAAGTAGTAAATCCTCGCATTTGATACAATGAATCCAGCATGTGTCTGGCACCTCTATATGAATTAAAGTTAATCAGTCATTAGATTTAGGTTTCACATTCGCTAATTGATTGACGGTTTAATTATTATATCTGAATGTTAATGATGGGGCCAGATATCTTGATGGTCTAGAGAACGTACGGGACATTAAAATGGAGAGCCTGGCTGATATATTGACAGGTTGACATTGCTTATTTATCAGTAGAAGCATATATGTAAAATATATTTTTAGTAGACAAACTGCACTTTCACATTATTTACCATTGCTGACATCTTAAATAGCAAATTTTATTGTTCAACTAAAATAATCTGCTTGCGTACTTCAGCTGTGACAACCCAGTAATAACCAAATGTGTTGAATGGCAAATGGAGGTATATAATACACATTTATGTAAAACGAAAAAGAATGTTTGTCAATATTCAGGAACAAAACTTAAGAATCCTGATTTCCATATCGGTCACAAACTCCTTTCAATTTGGTTGTAATGGAGAGAAGGGTCAAGTTAAAGGTCAAACATGTTGATCTAAATGAGGGGTTTTCAACTGGCGGCCTATGGCCCTAGTGGTTGGTGGAGGTATTGTAGGCGGTCCATTAGCCAAAATAGGTTGAAAACCCCTGCTGTAAATCATTGAGGCTATCCTCAAGGCCAGTCGTGTATTATTTCATGATAGACTATTATTATGCAGTGTTGTTATGTATGACTATCTTGCTAATCTTATATGCTAATCTTAAATTAATATCCTCACAAAAGTAGGTAAGTGTGGTTTGTATGTAAAGGATTACTGATACATTTCAAAGTTTGCGTTCAGCATGTGTGGATGATGGAATTCGAGTAAAACAGAGCAAATTTACAATAACTTTTTGGCAGTTGTAAAAACGTACTCCATAAACTAAGTGTAGCTTTGATTGTAAGGCCAAAACTTACTGAAGCTAAAAACACACCATCAAAACCTGTTACAGCTATCAGATTCACTAACTACAGCCAAATTAGCAGCATTTTACTGGTGCACAGGGTGGATGTGACAGCCTGGAGAAAGGAAGTGATTATTCAGCACAACATCCTGTTGAGTGCATGTTCTGGAGTCAGTCCACGGGAAATGCTTTAGTATTGTTTTATTTCTCCCCGCTCAGGCTGAATGTAACCGTGTTGGTGTTTGTAGCTCACAGTTGACGCACATGTTGATGATCTTTGTCAACTACAGAGGATTAGCACATTGAACCGAGGAAAGGTTCAATATAATAAAGATTAACTGACTCAAGAGATTAATGCGTTACTTAGTATATGAGCAGTTGGAGGACGGTTGCTCATTCATCTGTGGGAGTGCACTTGAACAAGACACTAAAACACCTACAATGCATCGGTATCCCTCAGTATTAACGCTGCTGCAGCTGCTGATGGGTGTGCGTAAAGACACTCATTTACCTGCTTGGAGTAACACGTGTCTCTTATCACTCGCAATAGAATGGTCAGGAAGGACAAATGACCTAACTTTATTTATGCAGTGTCATGTGAATGAATAATTGATTTGTTTCTCCAGGTCTCTTAGGTGGGTCAACACAATCCAGTTATAAACAGACCGCACCAAACACACACACAACACAGGTGAGTCATTGTTTTGAGTAAAGCGGTACATTCGTTGGTTAACAAGACTCTTGTTGTCCATCATAATCCTTCTAATATGATTGTAGCATTCCGTTCCAATATCTGGGGACACGTTGGTTCTTGTTTGTAGATAATCAGTGTAAATTAACTGTTGTTCTGACAGAGCCTTCAAAGTGTTTCAAACAAGCCAAAATATTTCGCAATGCATGAGCTCTTCTCTCATTGTCTTATCATTCAATCCATGCAGAAATGTTAACATTAGATTCCAAAAATATTTATCATTCATTTTTTGTAAAAAAAAAAATGTGATCACGTCTGATTGTGTGATAAGAATTCCACATCCTTAAGGATAGAGCAGAGTGTCTTGGACTTTTCCGATCCACCCAGCCAGTCCTGTGACGGTCATGGTGAACTGACACAGCCTCTTGCTGCCTGCTGTGTCATATTCTTCATGTGCGTAAAATAGTCTGTGTGGTTCGCTAATAATATGTGACATTCACAAAGGACAGGAGAGTGATTTATGTCCCACAGGAGACTAAGCCATCCTACTTTCATTCCAGTAGCCAGCTTGAAACAACCATAGAGTATTGGCAATGCAATTACATTATATTATTTGTATTTAATCAATACTTTCTGCCTTCACTTGGTCTTCTGTTTAAAATGTGTGTGTGTGTGTATATAAAAGGAGGATGGCGGTGAATGTCTACTCAACATCTATGACCATAGAGAACCTGAGTCGTCATGACATGTTGGCATGGGTCAACGATTCTCTACAGCTCACCTACACAAAGATTGAGCAGCTCTGTACAGGTACACACATATAAATACAATTTAAATCTACTTCAATTAAGCTGTAAAGCTCTGAAAATAAGGAAATAGATGTGTGTGTGTGTTATTTCTCTTCTCCAGGGTCTGCGTACTGTCAGTTCATGGACATGCTGTTTCCAGGGTGCATATTGCTGAAGAAAGTCAAATTTAATGCTAAATTGGAACATGAATACATACACAATTTCAAAGTCTTGCAGGCTGCATTCAAGAGAATGACCGTGGACAAGGTGCGAGCACAAAAACACACGCAAACATATGCATTTAGATTGGATTGGAAGAAGCGTGCATTAAATATCTAATTGTGAAGTACTTGAAGCTTCTGCTTCATAAGATGGAATGCAGAATGGTCATATGCCAACCGTTACCAAAGTCAGTGGTGATGGAGGTCGAGTGAAATGTTGAAAGTTACTATAATTGATGAACATCTAAAAGCAGGCAAAGGAGATGGCACATTTATTGCTCCAAAGCTTAAAAACACCCAATTTTGCTATTTCAAGTTTATTGTGTGATTTAAGTTCAGGTGTTCAAGTTAGGTTTATACTCTGCATGCATTGATGTGTTTTGTGAGCATTATGCTTCAGGAGCGTTGATCTAACAGCTTCTAATTTGATACTCATCTGGAAAACAACGTGGGAACCACAAGTAAAAAGAAATTGAGACCACGTGTAGTTTGTGATATTCACAAAATTACCAAACTAAATTACAGTTAATTTCAGCGATTCAAGCAGTTGCACTTAATAACACGGGTGTTATTTTTATTTTGAGACATCATCTATCTCGGGAGTAATGAAGTACTCAGTTTTAACAATAACAATGGAAATGTGAATGGTATCAAGAATTAAGTAACCACTGCATATTTTAAAGAACATATAATAATGATGTGTGTTTTATAAATACATAGGTCCAACAGTGTACACATAAAATAACATGAACAGGTCTTACAATAGGACTCTCTCTTCTAGATCATCCCTGTGGAGAAACTGGTGAAGGGGAAGTTCCAGGACAACTTTGAGTTCCTTCAATGGTTTAAAAAGTTTTTTGATGCCAACTATGACGGGAAAGAGTACGACCCATTACAGTCGCGGCAGGGCCAGGAGGGAACGCCCCCCCCACCTAATCCAGGTACAACATAGCACACATATACAAGGAAGATGCTGTCACCTGTGTGATGCTTCATTTCATTGCTCTCACATTCTCATACAAACACATCCCCACCCCTAACCCAGGTGAACTCATTCTCCACAAACCCAAAAGACCCTTTCGCTCAGGTATCATCCTCCATCTGGCACGTGTGTGTGTGTGTGTGTATGTGTGTCGATATCCGTGTGACTTAACCCACATGATGTTTGAGGGACTCTGATGGCACCAGTATTGTGACTGAACAAAGACACGTTTCTAATCTGCTAATCTCTAACCAGACTTAATAAAGCAAATTCTTAGATTCCGCAAAATCGTGTAGAAACATGCCTGAAGATGATGATGATGATGAAATCTGCTGCACCCAATGATACTCACCCCACAGCCCACACCCAGTTTGCTCAATCTGAAGAGCTTTGACAAATGGATAATTTCCACTGGATTCAGCTTTATGAGTTAATCAAACTTCATGAGAGTTTTAAGTTTCTACAGTGTGAATGCAAAACATCTTTGATGGCTTCCAACAAATTGCTTACATGGTTGGATTATGTAATTTGCCAGAAGCGGCACATAGAACAGTGCTTTCCATTGTTCGTTCTTACTCCCTCTCCCTTTACACATTCCAGGATCAAGCCTGCCTGTGTGTTTTGTCCTTCTTCCACAAGTGTATTGTTGACAGCAAACTTGTGGATGAGCCAACTAGTCTGATTGACCTAAGCAAGTTGATGTGTGCTGGGTGTGTGGAGTGGCATATGGCAATCAAAGAATGATCAAGCATTTACAATTATATTTGTTTCTATGTTAAAAAAGTACGGCAATAGAAATATAGACACAAATAAGAAGTAGAAATTCCTGCGAGTAAATTGAGAGCACCGTAGAACTTCACATTGGAACACTGAGTCACTTGTGTGTCACCAGTCTGTAATGTTGAGATCTAAAAAATAAACAATTTCCATCAAAATGATTTTCAAAGCCTTTTACATTTAAGGTATAAAAACACGGTCATGGTAATATAACTGACAACAAAAGCAGACACGATGTTCATTAAAGTTTATAAAACAGTCAGGACATCAGAAAATGGTTATCAATACCGTGAAATAGAACTTTTCTTTCGGTCTTCCAGTTCCCATGAGAACGTCTCCCACAGCACCGAAGAGTGTACCCACCGCCCAAAGGCAGATCACCTCAGCAGCAACCCGCAGAAACATGCCAATGACCCGCAATGGAGGAGACGCAGAGCTGGTAGAGCTCAACCAGCAGGTACCACTGCTCCATTCAGTTTAGACATTTTTAAAAACATACTGTTCAGTTAGGATCTGTCCACCAAGGTACCAGCAATGCAGTGTGAAACGGAAGAAGCCATACAGTTATACAGATTTATAAGATCACAGATATAATGTAACTATCACACAAGTAGATTTTCCAAAAAATCCAGGGTATCCATCCTATCACTCTTTGATCCAACTGCCACAAGGGGGCATTAATATGTTACTATCCATCATTCACCTCACACTGGAAATCACTTAAACTTTTTATTATATCATGTTATTTTATTCTTACTGTTTGGGGATTGATTCTTATTCTTGTTTTCTTTAACTTTCATTGATTTGTAACTATAAAATGTTATTTTGTTTACTTCTTTTTGGGGGGGTTTTCTGTGTTTTATTGCCATCCTTATGCGCAGCTGCTAGATCTGAAACTGACTGTGGACGGACTGGAGAAGGAAAGAGATTTCTACTTCGGCAAGCTGAGGGACATCGAGCTCATCTGCCAGGAACACGAAGGTGAAAGCGGCCCTGTCCTCAACAAAATCATGGACATACTATATGCTACAGAGGTAAATAGACCGACATGCACACACACATTGCATGGAGCAGAGGTTGACATCATAATATTTTCATTCAATGTCAGCATAGGTCCTGAGAGATGAATGAGTTTGTGTATTTGTTTGTAAACTTGATAGTAGGCTTTACGTTATGGGACCTATATTTTGCTCCTGCAAATAACTAGTTAGTAGTTCCTTTTCATCTGTAAATGTAGCTCATGAAGTTTGTTGCCAAAAGATTCCACATAAACCCACCTTTTGCAGCGGCGCTGAGTGGTGGTGCTTATACATAAGTGAAAAGGGCAACTCAGTCAGACATAAGGTGACCCCAGTGGATCTGTCAATGCATTGCTATAAGGTTAGAGGGAAATGAGAACAGGTAGATCTACAGTAGACTGTAGATAAGGTTTTTCCTTACTGCTGTAAAACAATATGTATTTCTGAAAAGGTCGGCATTTTTTAAAATGATTTTTTCTGCCCTGCCAGAGTCCATAATGTATAATGTATGCCATAATGTATATATGCTCATATGAAGATAATATCAGAAAGGTACACTGTGATGCTTTAAGAGTGCTACAAATTAAAGCCTTAAAATTGAACATTATGAACACTCTTTGTACTGAATGCTGACTTTTGCCTTATTTTGCAGGAGGGATTTGCACCACCAGAGGATGAAGATAATGATGAAGGGGCACGGGGAGACCAAGAGGAATATTGAACAGAAACATTTTTTGTCACCATCACCACCACCCTCAAACCCCACCCCAAACCTACCTGATCATTAATTTATCCCCCCTCTTGTTTCATCTCATTTCTCTATTTTTAACAATCTCCCCTTACCTCATCCATTTTATTTGAGGCTGTCCATATTATTACAACTTTGATGTACAGCCTAGCTGCCCTTACTGAGTGAAGGACACTTAAGTCAGACCTGTCTGGACTGGGGCCCAGCAGCCGGGCTTGGCTTACTCATCCTACTCTAACCTGTTGAGAGAGGGGACAGCTGTGAAGCAGGGTTGATGTGACCCTAGTCTGTCAAAGGTTTAAACTCATTGGCAATGAGATTACAGGGATCCAGCACGGTCGGCTTGGAGCCAACCGTGCTGTCAGTCTACAGAGGCAGGTCGCTTTCCTTCACCACGCGCTCGGACTGCTGCCCACACCGACACATGCATGAAACAGGGTTCTCTATGGGGTTTGTGTATGTCGTGAAACCACAGTGTTTTTCACACTCTGTGGTCAGATCAAGGATACGTTGGCTGGATATTTTACAAGAGGGAAATTCCATAGGTCGTTCAACCACTCTGTTCAGCCAATAAGCGAAAGGCCTGCACATGCAAACACTTTGAGCATATTGCATATGATGATACACGTGCATTTACGTTTCGTCCACTGACATATCAGAAACATTGAAGTACGCTCATGTACATGCATAAACACTAATCATTCAGAGGCAAAAACACCAAGTCCCACTACAGAGGTTTCACTCATAAAGCTGTACTGACAGCTTGAGTAGAGGAGAGCACGATGTATTTATGTTTTTATTTATTTATCTTTTTTTAATCTGCTCTTTACAGGTTTACTTTATGGAAACATAATATGGTCTTGGATTTGAGGAAATTGCATTAAATGTAGCAAACAAAATAATTTAAATGATCCAAATGCCAACATGCAGTGACTGACTGCAGCCAGGATACAGGAAGATCCAACTCTATATTTTTAGCTTTGTTTAAAGAGGTTTTATTTGCATTGAATTCTTCAATGGCCAAGTGAGAGATGTCAATGTAAAACTTAGCAGTAAAATGTTAGGCTTTGGATTTCTGTGAATGAACAAATGAAAAAAATGAGACTACAGACAATACTACTACATACTAATGTTTTACTTGGTTTATTGAACATTTTAGCTGCTATTTCTGTTCTTATGTTGCCGTAGTTAATTGAGTTTCCCTATGTTGCATAGCGTTAAAACGCCACGGTGGCTGCCAATTAACTATGGGTGAAGTCTATTGTGATTGAGGATGATTGACATTGACATTAGTCAGGCCAGTCAGACAACATAACCTCCCATCCTTTCTTGCAGCTTTTGCCACAGCGGCCATGTGATAAACTTGCATCATTTGGAGTTACTGATGGAATGGAATAAAAATCTGAGGTTCAATAAAAGTAACAAAACTTTTTTTTTACTGTGTGGTAGCTGAGATGTTGTCAATGCCTTTTTTTTGTTTACGTTCCCTGCTGAAGGCTTTGACTCAGTAAGATAATTTTGAGCCAAACATTAAGTGCCTCATTTGAAGGACATAGCAGCCAAATAGACCATCTGTTCCACAGTTGGAGAACACAGCAGCAGTTAAAATGGACTATGCTGGTATCACACACGAATTCTCTTGCAGGGTTGTGTTGTTCTGCACACAACCCCCAGAAGAAAGTCAAAGTTCTCGGCTCTTTTCTTACAGCTGCTTTGTTTTATCTTGGTCATGGCTCAGATTCACACAAGAATAGGTTTATGTTCAATGCTCAATCTGATCAAAATATTTTTGTTCAAAACTGACTGGACACAGTGAAGTGTGATTTGGGCAGTGCTTAAAAATGTAGTTGCAAACATGTATAAAACTTATTTTATTTAATGAGACAGGTGACCATAAAAACATTTTTAAACTTGCCTGGATTGTCAGGTTAATTTAGTGGTATCTGAATGTTTTAGATAAGAGAGTCATTTGGAGGAAAATGTTGTCATTTAATGCAAGCGTACTCCAAATTTGAAATGTTCATCGATTTGAATAGGATTTCATTACCACTAGCTAAATGTTTCAATGTTCTGGCATGAATATAGTATGTTAAAAGCAAGGACAGAGTAGTTGCATGATTATCATGAATGATTCAGGGAGCCAAGACTTCAACCTTCAAGATATAAAATTATAAAATAACCCAATGTAAGTGTTAACTATATTCAATCCTGGAAACATACATTTACATATTAGCGCAGAACAAAAAATCCCAACATTTTTACATGATGCGACAAATAGGAAATTGGAAAATGCGGGTATTGACGTGAAATGTGAGTAAAACTGACTTGAAAATGATTAAGTCTCAGAGTCTGCCGCATGAAGTGTGACGTCATGCCGACAAAGAGACGTGGCACGCGGACGTTCAAACGACCTGAGCCGTTGGCAGAACGAACGTCCCGTCATCATCTTCCATTCATCACGGAGGAAGGAGCCAGGAAGTCCCGGTACCCCGCTAACGAACACCCCCATTGGACAGCAAACATGGCTTCAAACAACGCCTCAGCTGGTAAATGGGAAGTAGTGAAGAAAGGAAAGAAAAGCGGCAGCGCGGGGGGAGGAAAGAACTCTGCTGACAAGAAGCCAGGCGGCGGAGGAAGGAGAGCCCTGGGTGAATCTAACCTGCCGTCCAGACGTAAGTGAACACGGCCCGCTGGAAGCAGCTAGCTGCTCCGGGAGGAGAGAATGCGGGTGTTGGTGCCTCGAACACGGTCCGAAATGTGTGGACAGAGCCGTGAAGGAAGATGGCTCATTACTTACGGTCAGCTGACGGTCAGCTAGTTAGCTTCGCTATGCTAACTTCGTGTTATCCGTGTATGTCGGCACTGAAGTTGGCTTCAGATTCGTCAGTAGTGTTTTTCGGCAACTGATGACGTACCTCACAGGCTTGACATCACTTTAGTTAATAAATTATTTAATTGTGAGGAATGAGGAAGGAAACCCTTTAGAGATTTTATCAAACAGTTTATAGGTTAGACCAGGCCAGGCGAATACGGGCTACATTTGCTAACCTTGTTCCCGATGTAGAGGGCTATTTTACTGTTTCCTCTTTCCAGTCTAAAACATCACACACAACACAGATGTAATTCATACCGAGAAACCTAAATCATGTTGTCGTTTAATCCTTGATGTTTGTGGCTACACGCGAAAGGGCAGTATTATTCTTATCCCTGGCCACACAGAGGTCTACACTAGAAACTGCAGTTCTGATGCCACCCCGGCATGGCCTAGATAAAATTTAATACACTTTCACATCTCTAAAACATATGCTTCAACATTAGGGGGTAAACGCGAACATGGACGAATCGAAAACCAACTTCAACCACGTTATCGTCTGTCCTCTTGTCCACGGGAGACTCGTCAGAAGGTGAAAACAACTTGACCTACATTTGACAATACTTTTATCGACACACATACTTACTGTCTCCAAGTGACAGCATGTATTTTACCAAAGCTTATGTCGTTAGTTGGCTAACATACGTTCAATCGGTGTGTCAACAAAGCAACGTCATCACCGAGGAGCTGCATGTCTGAAGTGTGTGTCCGACTTTATTTCTCCTACTTTTTTACATATGACATTGTCCGTAGTGTTAGCATATTAGCATAGTATTTGGTCAGTATAACCTCACGCTAATGGTTGCGTTGTGTTGAACATTAAGTCTGCAGCTTATAGGCGCCTCTAAAGTGCCAGCTGTTACAGATGCTGAGATCAAGGTTGCCACCTTCAATATAGAGGAATACGGGACAATCCCCCCCCACCACACACACACACACTCCGACAGCTAGCGCACTCACTAGAATATAATAAAGCGTTATCACCTTTTAGTTATGTTGTTGCCTGGAATGCACAATAAAATAAATAAAGCATTCTTTACCATCTTAACAAAATGGTTATCTGTTTTTTACAATCAGCCCAGCTCCAGACCGGAGACTTGCCCATAACCAGGGCAAAAATGTCATTGACCTGCAATCTCACTGCACACACAGCCTGCCTCTCTGTCCCATACCACTGATTTTGAGCTATCCTTGTGTTATTTTTATTCATTTTTTGATATGTTATTTTCACTATGAATACCAAGTATATTCATAAGTGTTATGTGCATTTCTCAATTTGACAGCTTCCATCAGATAGCCTCAATGCTTCATCTTAGATAAACCTATTAGGCAAGGCAAGTTTATTTTTA
Source organism: Brotula barbata (assembly GCA_900303265.1). Classification (NCBI taxonomy): domain Eukaryota; kingdom Metazoa; phylum Chordata; class Actinopteri; order Ophidiiformes; family Ophidiidae; genus Brotula; species Brotula barbata. Next base: position 27,649 of record OMNV01006660.1, read on the forward strand.
TAGCACATTTCAGGCACAAGGCAATTCAAAGTGCTTTACATTTTTCTTGTCACATTCACGGAGCTTAAGCAATGTCTCTATTTTTCTCAAATTTATTGATGTTATCTCCAGATATGATGATAAGGAACTGCATAACAATCAAAAATAAAGGTAGATTCTGCTGTTGGCTCTCTGACTTATTAAAGCAAGATGAGAGAAAAAGAGTGTGGTGGTTGAGCGAGCTACAGAGTGAATGAAGAAAGGGAGCGACAAAAGGTGAAACAGGAAAAAAAGGTTATTTTCTGATTGTTTCACAGAAGCACAAATAAATATGCCACACCACCTCACCATCCCCCTGCTCCCACACAGTGCTTCTCATAGATTTGAGCTTGGTCTTTCTGTTGCCAAGACATTCGTTTTTCTGGCTTGGTTTGTGGTCTTTAACATTATTGATTGAAGCTGCACACTGACTGTTAATTGTTCGTACATGGCTCAAAAAGCAATTACTTCAATTTTATTTTTGTTAAGTTGTTTAACTGGTGCATTCAATCATTGATTTGTTTATTGCACTTACTCAACTCTTGTATTGTGTAGATTTGTGTGTTGTCTGCATAACTATGGTATGATATTTAATAGTTTTATATAATCTGAGCTAGTGGAAGCATTTAAAGGTTGAACAGAATAGGCCCTAGAATGAAGCCTTGGGGAGCTCCTGATGTGATTTTCTTTTTTCTCTCCTGCTCAGATGTGTACTTACATACAGACACATAGTAGTCCATTACAGGGTTGAAACCATTTGTAAAAGATGAGGCCATAAAGTTAAATGACCACTTATAAGTACAACTATGAAACCTACACTACATGTCAGGATTGCCAAAAAAGAGAAACTGCTTGTTTGTACTCCATTTTTGTCACTGATTGGACATGTCCAAAGTCTGTCTTTTAAGGTGGGTGCACAATGACCATGGCTGTGTTGTGTGTGCATTTTGAAGTGGTTTATGCCTTCCAGATTGGAGAATAAGTGAATTATTTTTTGAATGATTTATTTTAACATATTGATTAACTGTTAAGTCATTGACTAGTAAATGATTGTTTTTCTCTGATCAGCTAATCAATTATTACGCAATCATTTCAGCACTACACATGTTATACAGCCCTGTGTTAAGTTTTTACATTATCTCTCAGCAAATTGCAAACAAAAAATGAACAATTAATGGGATAGGACTGAAATATTTGAAAGTGTAAATACCATACACATAATTGCTCATTCACAAAAGTGGCAAACTCAAAGATGGCATCTGATCCAGCACTAAGTGTCTGCATTAACCCTCAGTGCAATGAAACACAGCCAGAAGGAAACACACAACATTGTTTAAACAAGAATATAACACTTTCCGTTAGGCAACTTTATTCTCCCCGGCATATTAATGTTTCTTGTGGTTTGTGAATAAGCAAGACACGTCTTAAAGTGACAATGCACCATTTAATGGTCATATGTCTTAATCCATATCATATAGAAGAAATAATGAATTATTATATTATCATTAGTTGAAGTTAGGAATTTGTAGATTTAATTTCTCCTTATTGTTTCAGTAAAGAAAATTTTTATATATGCACTCATAGCGGTTGTGGGTGTTGGTGTGTCTTTCTGTGTGTATTTAAACATAAATATGAGCTACTTGATCTACTTGATTAATAATCAAAACAATCAGTACATTAATCTATTTCATATCACTACAGTATTAAGCCCTCAACACCCTATATTGTGATGTTAACACTATCTCATTGAGCTGTATCATATGATGGGGTCATTTGAAGTGATGAACCCACAGTGAGACTCCACCCTAATCCCAGAGGGCATCAGCATGTTGAGTGAACTCCTTCTCAGGTTTCACCTCCCCCCTCTCTTTTTTTCCTTTGGCCACAGAAAGTTGATCCTTTTGAGATTCTCAAGGTCTTTACCTGCATTTTCACCTCAGCCAGCTGTCAAGCCAGCTCAGCTGTTAGTGTTCTTCCTTTCTGACTGTGTTGGCCAATCTGGCTACAGCGCACCTGTGGTTAAAACGCATCGTGAATTGTTTCAGTTTTAAATATTCTTAAATCACACGAAACATCAAATGAGAATTCAACAATGAAAATAACTTTTGCAGCCACTGCTCACAATTAAGCTGTCTATATCGATGTGTGTGGGCTTGTAGTTCGTCAACATCATACACCACACATTGCACCTTAATATAGTGTTTCCCCACCTTTCACTTGCCATCTTGGTTGTGTCGCCATGTTGCTTTTCAGCAACTGCTGCTGATATGACCTGACACTTGTGGCCCTGTTTTCAGCTATAACGATGACAGTTCTGTGTCAGAAAAGCTAGTCCTGATTCTTGAAGAAAACTTTTAAGTGTGAATGCAGAGGTGCAGCAATTTAGAAAACAAGTCCCTTCTTTGTGTCACAGCCCTGTGCATATGCCCTCACACGCACACCAGATATAGATTTGGGTCTCTCAGCAGCATATATGATCAGTGAACAACTGGTGACCCCTGTCAGAGCCTTCTCACATTTATGGGAGGGTCTCTCTGGCATTCGTGTCTGCTGCCTTGTGGACCCATAGTTGAAAAACAAATAACTGGAAATGTATAAATTATGAAATGTATAAATCATGGATAGATCATTAAGAGCTGACTAACCTTTTTTTAAAATTTGATTTAAATGATCTTGTTTGTTTTGAAAAGAGACCTTAAAAGCTTTAAAAATATTTGCTGTCTTGTTTTCTCCTCTTTGATATTAGCAGCTTCCATTCCTGCTCCAAATCTGAGCTGGCAGTGATACTATTAATTCATCATGTTATGCGAATAAGGCTTTCTCCTCTTATCCTGTGACATTAAGATCAAAAGTCAATGTGGAGCTGACTTTTCACGATTTAGTACTAATTATCGCTGGAAGTCTCTTTTTTTTATTGGTGGCAACCAAATACTTGGGATTGAGTGGCCATTAGTTAGGTTTCAAGTGGTTACTTGAGCTGTTAAACAGAGAAATTTTGCATCTATCTGGTTTTAAAAAATAAAAACAATCTCAAAAAAATCCTGTTTGCCACGTGTGCCCCCATCTTTAGCATTACTGATGTGTTATCTGAATGTCTAGGGAGACAAAGCTGTGTTTGGAAAACTTATTACATTGTTTACCCTATGTCACATATTTCCCTGTTAGTTTCTTTCATTTTAAATTTCCCATCACTTTCTCTGTGACATTGAAAAGTTCTGTATAACGTTTGCTTGCTTTCTTGATACACAAGGCATAGAGGGAGGGTGGAAATTCCCGAATATGAGGGGAGTGAGCAAGAGTGGTAGTGACTTGTTTTCATGGATTAGCTCCATTTTTCTGAACCCAGGTAACTGTAAACAACAGTCTTACGGAAAACTCACTAGATTTACAAATACTCCTGCACTCATTTCGTTTCATTTAGCACCCCTGAAGACATCAGAGACTCTGTTTGACGGCTTTGAGAAGATGGGAAAGAAACAAAACAAGGAGCAGGTCCCACCACCAACTGAGCCTCAAAACAAGAAGCCTTCATCAAGCAAACCATCAAAGAAACCCCAGGCCAGCACGACACCCACCCCTACTACTCACAGGAATCTGGAGGAAGCCTTCAAAGCTGTGAGTAATGCAAAATATCAGAGTAAAAGATCGTGGTCATTTATGAACAGTGGCAGAAAGTGTATGTAAACATGATTTTTTTATGTGTAAATTCAAGATTTCTGTGATCAAGGGTTTTGAAGATTCAGCATTCTGCTTTTGACCTAAATTGTTCCTACCAGCATCGGTTGGAAATGAACAACCTAATTTAAGACCACTGCTCAAAGCTAAACCGTTGATGCAAGAACATGGTACATCTGTGATCAGAAAACTGAAAATGGATTAGATGGGCTGCATTGTGGCAGCTGGAAGGAAAAGTGTCACATGATACATTGCTGTGTCATCTTTATACAATGGATATTTTGTTTGTAAGTGCACTGCACTGTTGACATTTTCTATGTCTTGGTCTCTTTTAGTTAGATGTTGGGGACTTGAAGCAGCAATTGGCTCGCAGTCAGACGCTGTTCCCAGAAAACCCATCAGTGTGGGTCAAAGACTTGGCTGGATACCTCAACCTCAAGTTGACTGTGCCAGAAACTGATCCGACACTCAGCAGCTTTTCTCATGGTCTGTAAAACTGAAATGTTTATTTGAAATAAGCCAAAACATGAAGACAAATACTGTGCATCACAAATATACTGTCATTTCTATTGTATTTTTGTCTGAGAGATATAAAGATGCCGAGGGAAAAGGGAACATACACATAATCTAAACATGCACACATGCACCTGCTTAGTCGTAAAACCCACTCCTTCATAAAAGCAAACAGAGGGATGTTGGCTATTCTTTGTGCTAAAGAGAAAAACTATGAACAGACATTAGATTTTTGATGTGCTTGTTGGCTTAGTTGCAGACATATTGATTTTGTTGAGTTTCTACAAATCAAATCAAAAGTCAACCATCGTCTTTATTTTGTTTGCAGATTACCCATATTGCCTTACTGGAAAAGAACTGAGGGGAGTAATCAAGGGCCTCATTGGGAATTGCAGCGACATTCTGCCAGATTTCTTTGACCACTGTGTTTACACCATGCTCAGAGAGTTGGACAGACAGACAGGTAGAAGTGATTACAAGAAGGTGCAACATGAAGACTTGTTATAAAGTTTGTGCATTTGCAATGTTGAGCTTTGAAACTATCATCACATTGGCTTACTTTACTTTACAATAAGAAGTCAAATTAGACAACAAGAACAGTGTTGAACAGTGTTGTTTGATCAAGAGCACGGTAGTCAGCAGGAGGACAAAGTTTGATGGAACACACTGATCAAACAAGAAGGCTTAAATTTTTTTTTCTGTTTCCAGGAGAACCACTGCATGGATATAGAGTTTGCATTCAGGCAATCCTACAGTACAAACCTAAAATAGCCTCTCAAAATCTGTCAGAGGTGAGTTCCAGTATGTGACTCTTTGTCCTTGAAACCTGCAGGTAATGTGTACCTTACGGCTACACTGGCCTTGTCTGCTCTGTATCTGCTTGACAAAATGAGTTTATTAGTTATCAAGTTATGTATAGTAATGACTTGAGAAACCTCATTTTGCTCATCTGTAAAGTATATATGTGGACGAAGGACAACTTGAACTTGAACAGAGCAAACTACAACTTCCTTTTTTCCCTTAAAATATGTTGTCATCTGAGCCATCCATCATGTATACTGCTGTTGACCAGCAGATCCATTGTTCTTTGTATACTGGGTGTTTACAGTAACTTGCCTAATCCAAAATAATATTCTCTCTCCTTCCTTGCCCTCTTCCGTAGTATCTGGAGTTGTTGAGGTCGGTTCAGAATCGTCCAGTCAAGTGTTTGACCATCATGTGGGCCCTCGGCCAAGCTGGATTTTATGACCTGAGCCAGGGACTACGAGGTACTGCATGGACCAGCAGTGTCCATCCATCTTCTCCTTTATATAGACGAGGTGTTTCATCATCCTCAGTTGTTGTGCTGCTCCTAGGAGGATTGTCCACTTTCACCCTACTGCAAAAAAATGTCTGCTCACAGCCAAATATAGCCAAACTCAATCTTAAAATGCTGCCACCAAGCTTTTGCCTTGAACTTTCTATGGTGAGATGAGAGACTTAACTGTTCATTGTGTGTGACAAACATCTGTGAAAATCCCTCCAGCCTCCCTTAGACAATGAAGACAATTGAGCTCATTATGTTCAACCTGTTCGGAACACACAATATTCTGCATATTAACTCAAGGTTTTTTTCTGAATTTGAAAAGTCTTTGACACCTTGACTACTTGGGTAAAATGAATGGTTGGTTTGACAAGTGTCCAGAGACACAAGTTCCCATTTCAATTTCAGCATTTAGCAAGTGAGCACATGATTACCATCATTCCTTTAAAAAGAATCATTCTGCCCCCTAAGCAGCCAGGAAAGCTTCCCTTAATTTGTTGAGCAACGCTTATTTTGACAGTGTCGATTTCCTCTTAATCTACCTCTTTTGGCCTAGGCCTTTGTTAAATGTTTTGCTCTAGTTTTACCCAGTGTTTTGTCCTGTTCCATGTTGAGGAAAAAAGTTGAAGGGGGCTGCATAGCTTTAGATAGCTGTATATTGTCCTTACTTTTAACACAAAGAAGCAAATATCAGGATCCAGCACAGAAATGAAGAAACCATTTCATATTACATTAGTTTTAGTTACATGGCAAAAATGCCTCCTGGACAGAATTCTCTGAAATGATTCTTGTTCTTTGTTCATATTTCAGTGTGGCTGGGTATCATGCTTCCTGTGCTGGGGGTGAAGTCCTTGTCTTCATTTGCTATAGTGTATCTGGAACGACTTCTCCTGTAAGTCGATCTCAGAAACATCTCATTTTCTAATATTGCCTGTGCTCACTATAATGTGCTAAACAATGGTCCACAGTTAAAAGTAACAACTGAATAATAACATGCACCCGTTATTGTTTTTATTATTTCAGTGTCTGTGTTCTAAATATAGCACAAATGTGTTTCCTAAAGCATCTGTTATTCTTAGACATCTCAGACTAACTTTGTGATATTTTCCTGTTATATCAGCAAAAAAGAAAAGGGCAAACATAACTGTAGTGCTTTCTTAAAAATAATCTTTTGTGCATAATCTCATGTGCTGTCTGTGTGTTCATTTTTCCTCCAGACTCCACGCTAACTTGACAAAGGGATTTGGTGTCATGGGTCCTAAAGAGTTCTTTCCTCTGTTGGATTTTGCATTCATGCCCAAGAATGCCCTGTCATCAAGGTGATTGTACATTCATTTGAAAACGGCACATATTGGGCTTCACAAGATAAAGATTTTGCCTGCATGGAATATTGAGCATGAGCATGCAGGAAGAAGAGTAAATGGTAATAGAGGATGTGTGTATCTGTAGAACAGCTAGCCTTTAGGTCTAATTTGAGAAGGGTGATTAGGAATGTTATCACTCTGGTTAAAGGTATGTACACAATTTAAACAAACATTAGTATTTGTCAAAGGCATGCTTTATATTGCGGAAATGCTTCTTTGAATAAATGAAAATATCATCCACACATGCAACCAAGGACAATAAAAACTAATTTGTTCTTGTCTCAACTGTTACATGTATGGCTTTTGAATGATTTTTCTCTCCAAGCGGCTGTTTTCACCCTCTGTAAAATGTAACGTTGCCATCTTTGTTTGTAGTTTACAGGATCAGCTGAGGCGTCTGTACCCCCGACTGAAAGTCCTTGCTTTTGGAGCCAAACCTGAGAGCACATTACACACATATCTGCCATCATTTTTGTCAAGAGCAACACCTCACTGCCCAGATGATATGAAGAGAGAGGTAGAACACAAATGCTAAGTGTATGGGGTATCTTGTGGGGTGCAGAAAGGTATTACTGTATGTTGATTGGCTTTTGGAATACAAGTAGCCAAGTTATCAAACTAAATAATGTATTTGTTTTTCCTCTGTTCTTTGCTATTTGCAGTTGTTAAGCAGTATGACAGAGTGTTTGTGTGTGGATGTACAGAGTCTTGGAGTGTGGAGGCAACTCTATACCAAACACTTACCCCAATCCAGGTGTGTTATACACAGATACGGATACTTTAATGAGTACTCAGTGAGCTGGTGGTATTTGGGTTCAGTACAGTTATAGCTCTAGTTTGAACTGTTAACTCAACAGAAAGAACAACTCAGCGACAAGTAAGTGACAGCTACAAATACACAGAACATTTATAACACTAACGATTAATAGATTCAGGACGGATACACCATGAAATTTTTTACATTCTCTATGGAGGTTGTTCAGTGTCTTGAGTACATGTGGCTGATGGGAAGAAGCTGTTCTGGAAATAGGTTGTTTTGGTGGATAATGTTCTGTAGTGCCTCCCAAGGACAGTGGCTGAAAGAAGTGACGTCTTTGGTTGGTTGGGTAACAAATGATTTTCTTCACTTTTTTCAGAGTGTGATGTAGTGCAGTGATTGGATTAATCATAGCACAAAACCAATAATATTATTGATAATGTGACTTGATAAACAGTAATGTTTTTTGTAACTAAAGGTATGAGCAATTTTTAGCAATCGAAAAAAACACAAACGAGATGATCGAGCAGACTTTCAGGTTCCCTGAAATAAAGATCAAAACCCAGAGTGCCCACTGGATGGCGTTGTGTCCTTGAGTGGGCAGGAATAGGAAGTGTGACAGTTGCTGTGTAAGGACAGGAGTAACTCCCTGGCATGACAGTGCCCACACAAACATAACACTAATCCTTTAAGAATCACTTTTAGTCTCTTCAACTAATTCAACTGCAAGGATTAGGAAGTTGGAAGAATCCATCTATATACTAAATATTGCATAATAAAAAATATTAAGAGTTATAGTTTAAGTGTTGATCCCTCATGCTGGAAGTGTCTTTAAATGGATGTGCACACTCTGAACCCAGTATGACTGAATAAATGCTGAACAAAAATAATTATGCCTTTATTATTCCTTTCTCTCTTCATCAGTCTGCTGTTGAACCATTTGTTGAAGACCTGGAAAGTGTTGCCACCAAAGGTACAGAACCATTTAAGACCGCCTCCTTTTTCACCTGGGGCATTATGATTGTCACCACCTGCTTTGACTGAAGTGAGGTATCTTCTTCATCTTTTAGCTCCGTAAAAACCTTGAGGAAACCATCCAGTCTTTCAGGGTGACTAATGAAGAGATGAAAGACTATGACGAATCTCAGGATCTTCAGGATTGCAATAACTTGTGCCAGGTATAATAGATGCTGCCCCTACAAACACTGACTTTATGATCGCCAAAGTCTTCTGTGTTTAATTAAAAACCGATAAAATAAAGTTACCTCAACATTTCATCTTCTGTCCCCAGAATCTGCAGGTAAAGATGCGTGGTCACGGGTTCCCCTGGTACAGGCTGCTCATGGTTTTGCTTGTGTTTGCTGCTGGTTTCATTGCTCATGACATCAGATCCCATGGCTCCTTTGCAGGTCGAGTCCCAGATAGTGTTGATGTTTTAAGGGGGTTTGCGGGGAGACAATCAGTAAGAGTGCAAATGTTGAAGTTATTGAAATAAACCAAGGTAGTCACTCTGAAGAAGGCAGACAGCATTAAAAAGGTCTGAAACTGTGTATGTGCGTGTTCTGTGTTTCAGATTCCACCACAGCCAAATATCCACAAATCTCAGGGATGACAGCTGTATATCAGCAAGCCTGGAGCAAAATAACAGTTTACTCCAAACAGGGCTTCAGGTATAAACACCCCCTTTCTCACTGTCAACTTGTGTGATTACGAGACAAGAGCATCATCAATCAAAACAAAACAATCGTTATTTTTCAGCCACCTTTCTAAATGTTGTTACGATCCTTAACTTTAGCCAGCATGGATTCCACCATTTTTAATTGGGATAGATATGAAATACATTGTTCTGAAAAATGGTAGAAATCCCTTTAACCTTTGTTTGTTTGTTTTTCTCTTTAGCTGGTTAGAGACAAACACTCCTCATTATTACTCTGAGTGTGTACGAGTCTTGGGACCACTAATGGATCAAGGATTGGAAAAGACAAAAGCAGCAGCCCTTCTCGTCTCCGAGAACACCACACAGCTCATCCTCTGGGTTAAAGAAAATACACCACGGCTCATAGAGTGGGTAAGGGCAAACTGGTTTTTATCTTATCATCTTTTCAAATAAAGTTTATCCTTAAGTATATTAGTCATGAGGAAATTTGGTTATCCTGTGTCAGGGTCGATGGTTGAAGGCTAGAAACAACACACAGCCTAGAGCCTTGAATCAGACCTGAAATTTTCGGCCTATGGCATCCCATATTTATACCCAAAACGAGCACAAGGAATTTGTGTTTGTGTCGGGCCCAGCCTAAGGCAGAGCACAGCAGAGAGTTTCAAACTGATTTTAAGTCAACTGAACTGAACTGGAGAAAACTGAAATGACCTCATTCATTGTCTGCTATCAACATCGGCTTCTCTTAATAAGTGCCTCTGATTGTGAAATTGGTGTGTGTTAATTATAAAGGACTTGACTAACATGGTGGAACTGTATAATACTTAATCTGACTGCATGTCTTTGACCAGGTGAACGCCAACACTCCAGACAGCGTGTTTCATTTATTGGCCTATCTGAAAGAGCTCCTGATTTTCCTCCACCACAACTATGTCCTGCCCACTCTGGCATTTTTATCTGAACTCCTACAGCGAGCATGGACCAGTCTACAAGAGTCCTGCAAGTCAGTACTTTCAGACATCTCTTTAATTTGCTTTTTGCCTCAAACCTCAATCTTAAAAATGATACAGAATCTTAAAGTTGATACAGTAAAGTATCATCCCTGCAGTCTTTCTCATTGTATCCTGTTTCCGTGTTTTTCCTGCAGCGGCGAGGTGTCAATATCGTGTCTTCAGGGTCACGCACTGTCCTTCACCAATTCAACATGGCAGTTACTCCAACACACGACCGCCGCCATCAAGACATGGGCTCAGGATCTGCTAACACAAGCATGATGGCAGCAGCTACATGCTGAATAATTTACACCGATACCCACAGTGACCCAGTCTGAGGCTGGATTTCAGTGATTTGGCTCCTTCTCTCTGGAGCCATGATTGGACACCAGGGTCACACAAGTGAACTCTCACACAAAGGACTCTTCCTTCTCTTATTTAGGTTCAATTTTATCTGTCCATTTGCTCTTGTAAAGTTTTTTTTTTTCTACCAATTCTTTTCCGACTGCTGGATTCAGACATCTCTGCCTGAGTTTTCTACTGCAAATTAAAGATGTTTCTTTCAGCTCTTTAGTTAGAAAATAATGTAATTTGTAGATGATTTATAAATGATTTTTTATTTAAACCTATAAAAAGTATTATGTGAAAACTTTGGTCAATGGCAAGGAAACGATAAGAATGATATTCTAGATTTTCTTCATCGCTTACATTTGATACAGTTGGATCAGATACAGTATTTTCATGTGCTCCAGCCACCAGACCTGGCATTCTCTCCAGGAGCCAGTCTGCAGCATGAACTTACATCTGCTGGACTGACTACTTCTGAATAAGAAGACTTGACAGCAAATCGGATCAAGACAGAAGTTATTGAGTTAAACAAGATCTGCACAGAGAAACAATATAATTTCCATCACCTCTCCATCTGCCTTGTCTGTTTGTCCATTGTCTTTCCTCGTCTTAGTCTCTTCTGCTTTAAAACCGAACTTCATTCATTTACTTGAAGGATGATGACATTCTGCCTGTGTTTATGCGTGTGTGGATCAACATGCTCACCTTGGTAACAGGATGGTGATTACCTTGTTCCAGCAGCCTGCTGTATGGTATGAATCAGGATAAATGCTAACATTTCTCACCTGCTCATTCTCTTAGCTCACCCTGTAAAAGTGATATTTGGATGGATACAGAAAGTATTAATATGTTGCTTTAAAATGTCAATGATTTATATAATAAAGTCTTGAAGTTCATTCAGTATCTTGATTCATTGCAAGATCCTCTGCCTGAAATGTGATGATTATGGGAGAGGATTACTTTTACTACATACTGCCAATTTAATCTAGCAACACATGCAATCCAACTAAACTTTTACATAGATCAAATTTTGTTTATACTTTAGCAGATTGGGAAATAATTGGTACATTTACTTTAGAAAATACAAACTATAGTATGGACCATGCATTAGTACCTAAAAAACAAACAGTCAAACTCTTGACTGCCTAGTCAGACTTTTTCTAAGCCAAGTGAAAACACTTGCATCGGTGAGTTTACATGCAAATGAATATACAAATGTTTGGCAAACTAAATATTAAATGCCCCCAATGCCCAGCACCAAGCCAGAGGCACATACTTAAACATGCGCGCACACACATTCAATGCTGAGTACAAGGCAAATAGCCACATGAGGCTGTGAGCTGTGTCTTCCTTCATAGCTCAGTTAATGCAGTTGATTGGTTAACAGGTGGAACCACAGACACACACACAATACCAACACTGTGTAATTTAGTAGATTGGATGTGCAGTTCAGTTTTTACAGCCACATTCAAAGAGTAATTTTAGAGATTACCGTAAAACATCAGTACTTCATTCTACACTTTCTGTACCTGTAATGCTCTGGAAAGTCACCTCACCTCACTGGATTACTGTCACTACATTTGTTTTGCCAGTAGATGGAAATGTGCACCAAGTTATAGGAGGCTGATCAGGACATCATTAGTTGACAGGCCTCTGCCTACAATCCAACTGTGTGTAACAAGAGTAGAGCTCTGTGTGTGTGTGTGTGTGTGTGTGTGCCTATGCAAGATTGTGTGTCAGTTTTCATAAGCGTGTTTACCAATTTTCCTATGATTTTATGATTTATACATACTGTATACTAGTGAAAACTTCATTTTGTGTGTTTGTGTGTTGAGACTGGCAACTACACATTAAATCTAATGACTTTCAGGATGATGTTAGCCCATTCCCAGCATTGTGGTGTGTGGTTTATGAATTTATTAAACCAATGAAAGAGAGAACCTTCTGCCAGGGATGGGAAATATCTCTGGGGCAATATCTCTGATATTTGTATCTAAAATCTTAAAAACTACAGGCTATTTTGGATTTCATGGTCTTCAAAGAAATCCACTAATTTGTAAGAAAGTACTTATAGGCAGGTATAAATTGTGTTTAAATGTTTTTCCATACATCAGTCATTGTAAATTAAGTTTGTATAAAAAAGGAGAGAGATAGAGAGAGAGAGAGAGAGAGAGTGAGCGAGCGAGCGAGAGACCCTCTCTGAGCTAAATGTTCCTAGCACCACATGTAGCTTTGCTAAGTGGAGGCTAGCTAAGTCAAAAAATGTGTGTCAGCTTCAGAGAGGACATCTACTATAAAGTAGCCATGATTTAGTTCATTTATTTTAATGCAACATGTTTGCAAGAAATGTCAACTGACATTTCACTTGCATTCAAATATGCGTTCAATATGATATTAGAGGTTAACACTAGATAGCTAACTAGCCAGCAGCTAATGGGGCACTCCAAAGAAATCAGAAGTGCAATGGCTGTTCAAGTCAAATTCCTTGTGGGAAACTTGCGGGAATTTCATCAAACCCAACTTCACCAAGATGCAGTTGTTCCGACAATATGACCGGTGAGTTTGAACTAATCAGTCTTTGAATTAATGTGAAACAGTGACATACACCAAACGACGTGTTAAAACAACTTTCAAAATGCTGTCATCTATTTTGTTATATTACAATAATTGTATTTTTGTCTAATTTTGTAACTCAGTCAATGGTGGATGTGGTGGTACAGCTGAGCTTATTTACCCACTGCTTAAACTGTTAAACAGTTAAACTGTTTAGAAAATGAACCCCGATTGACAGACAAACACATTCACAGACAGCTCCGCCATTCATCCTGAAGGAAGCTGGTGTGTGTGTGTGTGCGCCTGTGAGAGATAGAGAGAGAGCACAAAAACTTGCACGCACACACACATACACTCACGCACACACAAAAATCCATATTCTTAGTGTATAAAGGGAACAGAAATTATTCAGTGGAGCGAGGCCGTTGTTCATAGAAAGAACAGAGAGATAAAAGACTGAAGTGGCTTCTGCTCTTATAAATCTCTTTCCTGACTCGGCTCACCTTGGCAAGACCGACAGACTTTAATAAGACTCCTAATTTTGTCCTTAGCTTCACCTCAATAGCTGCTTCATCACATTAAAGTTGAATTAAAAGTGTTTAGGTGTAAAATGTCAGTTGTAGTGGTTGTCTGATTTCTGGGTTGTTTTTCCTTTTGTGGCCTTGTAATTAATGGTTTTTCTTTTTTACTTTTCACAAGCTTCTTTCACATTTTCAAGTGCGTATTTGCACAAATGTTTTTTTTAAGACATCAAAGTGCTGTTGATATTAATAAATCTGTTAAACATTATTATTCCAATGCCACAATGCAGAATCACAGACAAGTGTTTCTCCCTTATTGAGAAATGGTCTTGATTTTGTAAACAGCAGCTATTAGAGCACACGCAGACTCGCAGCATTGAAAGGCTTGGTAATAGTTTGTCCTTCGTGTGGAGCAATTTTAATGTGAATTGAATAGATTTAATCTGATTTGATCATATATGTAAATATGTACATAAAATTCATCTTGAATTAAATTGTAATCAGTATCCAGGTACATAATATAGACACATTGTCTGGAGAAACAGACGTTCAGACACAGTGTAAATTTGTGCCCAATGCATTGTGTGTGGCTGTTGTCAAACTCACACACTGTACAACACTGAAAAACTTTTCCCACTTTATTTCGATGCAGAAAGATGAATTGGAACCATCAATAAATCCTAAAAATCAGTTGTAAGTAGTTCTGAATCTTTGTAACGTCTATAACTGATGTCTTTACAAGAAATGACGTCTTTTCACCTGGGTTACTTTTATTTTTTACCGATTCTTATTATTGATTTTAACTTTTCATCTTTGCCCCCATTTATTCAGCACAACAGCATAATGAAATGGAATTTGAACCACAATATAAAGCATTTCATGTTCTGTCATAACCTTGATGTAGTGTGTGCATGTCGTCTTCTTTTCCATGTATTTCATTATTTTCTATCACACATACACACAGAGAATCAATCAAATTCACACATTCTTTTTATTTCCTTTTCTTTTCCGCCTCTTCAAAGCGAAGCCTTCTTTCTCCTCTCCATCGAGAAGGCGCCTGCCCTTTAATGAGCTTTTTAAAGCTGATGCTATTCATGCTGCTGAAGTCAAAACGCTTTGGCCTCCTTCAATTGGAGCAAAGACCGTTAGATGAGCAGGAGGCTAATGAAAAGTGAACGATGGGCGATGGATTTCATGTCGCACACATGACTCCAGTCTGCTATCACGAGGACTTGATAATTACTAATGGAGTTTTTGCCACTTTTGACAAAGACACCAACACCATCACACACATACATTATACAGTTGCCAGCATGTAGACAAGATAATAGTCACACATAAACACAGTCATATTACTACTACTAATAATAATAATATTAATGCCATCAACAATAACAACAACAATAGGAGTAACTTTGCATTTTCTATGCCAGGTAAATCTCTTGGCGACATGTACAGACTATATAAAGTGATAAAGTGAACAAACAAGAAATAATGAATAAATAAAGTTTCTATCCAAGTTTCAAAATTCACAAATTCAAAAGCTATGAAAAAATTTACAAAATAACATCGATTTGCAATATATAAACTTTTTAACAATACTGTTTGTTCATTCAGTCTTGTTTATGATAAAGCTACTTACCAAATAAGTAAATTCTGTAACACAATATATTGATATAAAATTGGCTTATTGCTAATAATAGCCTTTCACTGAGAAACATGATACAAATTAGCTTTATGAAACATGCAGTGGATGCTCTGGGAGAGTTTTATAACAATGTAGCTGTCTCAATCACAGCATTAGTATAGGACAAAATAGAATGGGGTGTCCGGGTGACTCACGTGATAGAGCGCATGCCCCATACTGCAGTGAAGTGACGCGGGCTTGATTCCAAACTGTGCCCTTTGCTGCATGTCATCCCATCTCTTTGCCTGGTCCTTCCTGTTTGTCTCTCTAATGTACCATCATACTAAAGCAGAAACGGACAAAAAAGTCAAAACAGATAAGGATAAAGTTTCCAAATGCAATTATCTGAAGAAGAACAGGTTTTTCAACACAAGTTCTGAACTATATTTCTTATCTACCAATCAGACTCTTAGACTCTAAGCATCCGATCAGCTGGCATTTAGACATCACTTTCCCGTGTTATCAATCCTGTTGGTAACCACCTTAACACTTTGTTTAGTTGTTTAAACCTTGAATAACAAAGGGTCGTTCGGGAATGCTGTTTAGATATAAAAACGCGTTGTAAATTGGGACCTAAAAAAACAAAGAGAACAAAGTCACTTGAAAAGGTTGAGAATCTCTGTTTGCCAGTGGCGGGCTGTGCATTTGGTACCTGGGCCTTCAGTGGGGACTTACCCGACTTAATCCAGCTCTTAATACCACCACTATCACGTCGTCATTATCGAGGTTGGCTGACCTCTCCTCACGATGTCTAGCTTTTCTGGAAAAGTCCGCCTTGAAAATGGATTTTTAAGTATGTCTGAGACCAAGTTAATTTCTCCTCCTCCGTCAGCCATTGTGGGCGTATAAAATTCTAACTGAAATGTATTAATGTGTGCACATCGCTACAGACGTGTTTTGCTAGTCGAACTTGGCTGTAACAGTTTTGCTCTGACCAACCAATCAGAGGACGGAAAAATGCTGACGTTACTGTGGGCCAGCCAGCTGGTCCTGGGAGGGGAATTAGAAATCTGATTGGTTAAAGAAACAGTCCCATTGCTAATATAGTTGAAGTTCCGTGGGCCAGCACTACTGATTGTGAAGGCCCTGAACAGACTAGATTGACATGGCAGCACATAGGGGCTGAAATCTGATTGGCCAAAAAATCTAACATCCACATACACGT